>PVKA01002168.1:30000-130242 GCA_004027165.1 Ctenomys sociabilis
TTTGATAGGAGTAGAAATTAATAGGCACTGGAAATGATACACACATGAATTTTGGAGACATTCTTCAGCCTCAGATTAAACGATATTTAGCAGTTCCATGAGCTAAAATTAGATTTAAAACTAGCCCAATTTCTTCCATGCCTGGAAACCACAGATGGGGAGGCTATGTGTATTCTGGTGAATGGAAATTAACCCAGGCTGTTTCAACAACTGAAGTGGATGGAGACCTTTGCTGGGACTGAGTTGTTAGATCAATGAGCATTTACAGAATTCTCATTCTACTTTACTAAAATGGGCTAAGCTAAGAGAGTTTTAAAACAGTGTTTATCTTAGTAGCACTCTCAGTAAATGACTTCATTTTTTTGTATTTTAAATATAAACCAGTTTAGCAAGCAAGACCTATAAAGCCCCAAGCCCAATGAGTTAAGGAAACTTGCATGTAGCAGTGGCTGTACTTTTTAAATAATATAATTCACTCACAAGCAGAATATGGACACCAATTTCCATTCACTAATCTTAATTAGTTTAGTTTTAATTTAGTGTTGTTTGTAAAAATTATTGTATAATTTTAAGTTTGTTGACTGCATAAATTTGGAGGATTTTGGTTTTGAGTTGGCTACTGATAATATTCAAGATCAAATTATAATGCACATGTATCTAATACAAAATATGACTTAGATTCAGACAACAGCCCCTACTTCATTCAGCAACTAAACATCAGTCATCATAAGTCTGCTGCTGCTCAATTCTTACTTTATTTAGGTACAAATTTTGAGAGAAATTTTTAAATTTTTATAAATATGCCACAAAAATGTAAAATGTATGTAGCTCTTCAGAGGTAACAATTTGTATAAAACTGAAGGATAGTTTTTTCTATCAATCAGGAGTCCTAATTTTAATAAAAGCTTTTTAAGTTAGCATTCCAACAACTGTGCATACCCATTAGAAATGTAAATTTATTATAACAAAGTGATTCCTTCACTGAGTTATAGTCTTTTCATCTTCAGTGAGTTATTAGTCTCTGTAGATTTGTTAAAGCTGAATTTCTCTCCTTCATGTTCCTTTTATTTGGGTGGAATTTGAAAACAAGTTCCTGGCCTTGCAAAGAGTTTGTTTTCCCCACACTCACAAAGGCCAGTAAGCCCTGACAAGCTAAAAGAACTCCAAGGATAAAAACCAAAGTGAACAAAAATAGCAGGATTCACCATTGCTTGATATTCAGAAATATAAATGCTAAAGGAAGTAAGTAAAAGTGTAGCCAGGATTGGTGGTTACATAAAAATTTCCACAGTGCCTGGAGCTCAGAGCAGTATAGTCAATAGTTATGCTGGTAATAACACCTACTCAGACTATTGATACATTGCCAGCCCTGTTCTCATAATAATTAATTTGATACAGATTCCCTGAGAAACTCATTCCACATTGATTTGCCATATCACAATTGCATTCTTGCATTATTCAGGGAAGTATGGAAGTAGTAGGTTTGTAATGTTATCTTGTATTGAGTGGGAGACAGGTCGGTTCTGGAAGGGATTAAAAATATTGAAATGAGCAACTTTCAGGTGAAGAATATATCTTGTTACATTTGTATTATAACCTTTAGTCAAAAGAAGTTCATCCTTATGGTTCTTTTGCTGGAAATGTGGAATTTTATTTTATTTTATTTTATATGCGATGATGGGATCTCACTATATTGTCTAGATCTGAGATTTCTGGATTGAAGTGATCCTCTCTATTCTGCCCTTGGAATATCTGGGACTATAGAACACACCAATGCGCCTGGCCCTGTATGTGGTGTTTTAAGCCTTAAAAAGTATGTAAGAGTTTTGTGTTGTTATGAGGCTTGATGTGATGAACCTTCAACTGCCCCTCCTTGTAGGAAAAATTAGCTTGTGGTTTCCATATTGAAATATACATTTGAGGTAATCCCAGGGAGGGCATCTAATAGGCTTGTGTTTTGACATTAACTTATTTATCTATGGTCAGAATCCAAGAATCCATTTATTTGGCCAAGTGTCGAAAACTCAGATGAATCACTGAGATTATGATTATGGTTGTTATTAGCTGCTTTGAAGTAGCAACGGCTAAGTGCTTCTATCCAGAGCTCCCTTTTTGTTAATGTAGATATTTCTCCTTCATGCACCTCTACTGAAACATGATAGCATTAATCGTGTACTTCAATTAGGTTCTGATGTCTTCTGTGTGCCAGGCATTTTGTTAGGCTCCTGGGATGCAGGGATAGAAAATAACACTACTCCTTGCCTTGAAGTTGCTGTCTACCAAAGAGAGGAGATAGGCTTAGCTGTATACTAGAGTGAATACTGTAATGAGAATCTACCCAAAAAAATCATTCATTAAGGCTTATATAACTGTGTTCTTTTTAGCCAATGATTAATCATTATTGTTGAAAAATAACCATTTAATTTCTTTGCCTATGCAACTAGGACATAGAACAATTAAGTATTTTCTCAAACTGTCTAATGGCCACTCAACTTTTGCTTTCTATGTGAATTTTTCACTCCTGTGACCATCATAAATATAGCATATCAGGAAATGTCTATGATCTCTCTCTAAGAAATGACAAACATACCTTTAAATATTCTTTTCATACCTTTAAATAATAATTACAAGTATTAATTTATCTTTAATAACAAATTTGGTACAGTAGAAATACTTAGTTCCCATGAATTTTCAGTTCATTTTAATTAATTGTATCTCTCCTTGTATTTTTCAGCTTTATTGGTCAATTAATTTTCAGTAAGATTTAAGAAATTATATTTTAAATGATTTTTTTAAAAACTATCCTGTTCATGGTCATTAACCTTTAAAAAACAGTAGCTATTATACTTCTGCCTAATTAGAAAGGCCAGAAATGAAGTCCTTAAACAACTAAAATTCCCAAGAAGCCTGAACTTTTATCTATAGTTTAATCTCTTTAAGATTAGACCTATGCTTAAAAATAACCAGATGGATTGGGGAGCTATCACTCTGGTAAAAATATTACCTACTCAAAAATATAAAGCATAGTATTTCCATTGCAATTCCAGAGTAAGGTTTTGCATATCCACTTTGAATAACTTCAGTGAAGTTAAGTGATTTGAAGTTGAATGCAGAGGGGCAAGCTGATAAGATGGATCAAAGAGGCTGCAGGTCAAGGAAATCAGGAAAAGTGGCATCAGCCCCATTTTCAATCCTTTTCATTGTAGAAACACCAGCAGCACTGGACTCAAGAGTGTGGCTGCATGTTATATATATATAGAAGTTTTAAAATCAATTTGATTTCACTGGTATGATTCTCTAGTGTACTTAATATGCTATGGATGGATTTCTGAGAATAGGAAGAAGCAGTTACACTTTTCATGAATATATAGCAGATGAGGCACTCTGATTTATTATTCCATTCTATTTTAGAACATGGTTATGATTTTTAAAAAAGAAACCAAAAAGGAAAAATTATTAATATCAAAGACTTGCAGATCTGGATTTTAAGTCTCTCACTTTCTAGCTAGCTTCAAGTAAGTTTGTGTCTCAATTCATATGCCTATAAAATTTGATAAAGTTTCTGACCTCTGATTTATTTTAAACAAGTATTTTTATATAACGTAGACTGAAATTTTCTGGTCTATGTACGCAAAATTAAATAATCCCTGATATTTCAGATATCTGTTTCTTTCTCTTTATCAAAATTTCTCTTACTAGTAACTTTTAAAAATCTGTGTGAAACTCAAGACAATAGTAAATGACAATAACAAGCTTTCTAGAAAAAAATTAGTGTTAATTCACTAACTCTAAAACTCAGGAGACATAAATACTCAAGATTCACTAATCAAAGATTTTAATATACTTATCCAAGAAGCAGTATGTTTGCAACTTCAATAAATTTTAATCATGAATTATAAAATTTGTAACTCAGTTTAATTGTAATCCCACTGATATTATTTAATCTTGCACTTGCTTTTTTCTTGTTAATGAAGTAAATATTTAGTTAGTTCATTCCATAGCATACTCTCTCCAATAGTATTGATTTTCTTTTATCTTCTGTAATCTCAATAAAATGCCAACCATCACAGTGGAAGTAGTTTAACATAGAAATTTAGTACCAAGAAATTAGCAGAGGTCTATATCCCACTGATAGAGAAGAAAATTATTTAACCTTGCTTTCTGTGTAATTGATTTTTAATGCCTTGATGCAAACATGCTTAAAATTCTCTAAACCATAAGTTGTATTATATTTTACCCTTCTTAAATGTAGCAATTATACATTTAAGTTACTTCAATTAATTTTGACCCCATCCAAGTTGTATCTCTAAACTATCTTGTAACTGAAAGAAAAATACAGAAAAATTCCAGTTGAAGCCAAATTATAAAACTAAACTCCATTTTTAAAATTCAGTGCTCATTTGGAAATTATACAGGTTCTGGGATGCAACAGTACAGAGCCTTACTTCAGTTCAAAAGAGTATGTGGTACAACTGCCTCATTGCTTTTTGTTATTCAATAAAATTATGGAAAAATAAAAAAAGAACATCAGGCAGAGACCATTTGCAGCTGTAAGTGAAGGCATGTTGGCACCCATGTACCAAAACACACACAGCAGCACGTGAGTTCCAAGCCTCTTGAAACATCTGAATGCTTGACTGAAATGGTTATTTTTCATCCAAGTCTTAGAATACATGTGTGTCTTATGTATAGACCCTGCCTCAGATCAAAGCAATTTCACTGATTCATGTTACCTTTGAATGGACAATTAAATAACATGCTGCTTTTCTATAAGAGGAAATACTTCCTCTGAATGTTCTTCATCATGTGCTGCCAACCACAGTTCAAGGTGCAGGTGGAGCACAGTGGCCCTTTCGGTGATGAGCAGCTGGCTGGCTGCTGGAATTGCTGGCTGGGGCAATACCTTGGAGTGCCAGCTGCAAGCTCCAAAGAGCATTGAAAAATGGAGATTGCCAAAGATAAGGAGCAGGAAACCAAGAGGGGATAAGAGGAGCAAAGAGAGATTGCATTTTCATAAATGGGATAGTGAGGGTCAAATTTCATACTTTCCACTCAAATGCTTGATATTTTAATGTATGCCCTATACACAGAACATGCTTTGTTTTATTTTATTTTTGTGGTACCAGGCATTGAACTCAGGACCCTGCACTTGCCAGACAAGCACTTATTCTACTGAGCTCTCTCCTCAGACCCCCAGAGTATGTTTTATGTACATGTATTTAAATGATCTTGTTTGTTGAATTCAGAGTTTTGCCTGAGAATAATGATATCTTCCTGACAGGATTACCTCTATTCCATGGCTGCGAATAGCACAAGTCTCTAACCCCATTTGGCTCTTGAAATTAAATGAACTTCGGGCTGTGTATATAGCTCAATGGTAGAGCACATGCATAGCATTGAGAGGCCCTGGGTGCCATCCTCAACACTGTATAATACATACATACATAAATATCATTATATGAGCTCTAAATTCTAAGCTTACTCTCTTGCTGAAGGCCACAGCAGACATACATGTTAATTAACATTTTCCATGTCATAGCTGCACTTGTAGGCCATGATTTTGTTCATCCTTAAAATTTTTTTCAAAAAGTTAGATTAAAACAAGACTTTTTTCTACTGGAACATCACAAACTTTCTTAATAACCTGAAAAGTTACTTTGATTTATACATGCAGGAGTTAGGAGTAATGGCACACATCTAGGGCAAGGGTGATTGGAGCTACCTGTCAGGCAGGGTCTCTCTATAGATCCTCAGAAAGCATATTTTTTGCTTGGGAAGAACAAACTAACATAGATGAAGCACTCAAACACCAGGCACAAAATGGCAGAGGAAATATGCAAGGCGCTTAGAATTTCAGCCCAAAGGGGTGACTAGTAGCATTTTGTGAAACTTAAAAGGCTTCGGGAAAAGGGGCTGGAGAGATAGCTCAGTGGAACAAGTGCTTGCCTGGCAAGCACAAGGTCCTAAGTTTGATCCCTGGTGCCACCAAAAAATTGATTGATTAATTAATTAATTAATTTAATTAAAGCTAAGAATTTAAAAAATAAAAGGCTTCTGGGAAAAAGGTAACTTAGTATGGTGAAGTTGCTGTAGCAAAACTAACCACAGACTTGGGTGAAAAAACTTCTACTTCTCACACTTCTGGAGGTAGGCAGGCACAAACATTTGGTGATACATAGAGAGCAAGTTTTCTCGCTGTACCCTCACATGGCAGGAAAGAGGGGAGAGAGCCCCTTGGAGATCTTCCCATAAGGACACTAATTTCACTCACAAATTTCTGCCCTGATGCCCTAGTCACTTCTCAAAGTCTGCACCTCTGAGTGCCATCCCTTTGGAGAAAGGGTTTCAGCTAAGTGTGATGAGGGGACATAAACATTCAGTAAATGACAAGTATGGACTTGGATGGCATTTTGATTCTGGATGGGCAGAGAGAGAGGGAAGGATATCTTAGGCAAGAGAAACCACACAAGGGCAGAAGCATCCAGTGCAACTCTGAACTAAAAACCTGTTTACAACCAAAGGTTTGTGTTGGCAGCAAGGGAAGACTGGGTCAGCACGTGGAACAAAGTTTTGGGATAATCTGGAGGGTCGGAGGAAGGGATTTAAAATGGATTCTTTAATGTAAACCAAGAAAACCATTCAGGGTTTTGATTTGTTTCACTTTGCTTTGCTTTTGGAGACAGGGTCAGAACATGAACTCACTATAGAGCCCAGGTTGGCCTTGAGCTCACAGTGATCTTTTTGCCTCAGCCTCCCAAGGGCTGTGATTATAGGGGTGACCACCACAGCCCACTCCATTGCAGGTTCTTGAGCAGGGGTGTATCAATTAGTTAAGAGAATGCAACTGCTTTTGTGCTTTGAAACACAATGCTAATGCATTTATTGGCTGTTTTTCTTTTCTTCTAATTTTTGTGAACTACAGTCCCCTCATCATTGATGATTTAATGCTCAAGAATGCCACCACATGACACCTCCTCTTGTCTACCTCTCCTATATTTCCCCTTCTGATGGCTGGGTGAGGGCAGAGCCAAGGTTCAGGTGGAGCATGCATCTAGAATATGAGACCACCTGCTGCTGGAGGAGGAAGAGTGCAAGAAGGCAGGAACCTCAGCCCCAGGCTCCAGCCTCTGCTTGCACAGCAGCAGTGGGGCTTCTCAATGCAGTGCGCTGCTAGCTCTAGCCTCTAGAACAGACAGGTCTCATGGAAGCCACACAGGTTAGGGACACCCGGCCCTGCAAAGGCACACTGGCTGAGGGCTCCGGCAAACACATCACTGAGGAGCAGCTGTTGGTCACATCCATGCACAGGATGCACTTCAGAGCTGAACTTTTCATCACTCTCCATTCAATCACTCAATTGCTTTCTTCTGCAGTTTGACCTAAGATATGTTTGAGCCCAGGCCTCCAAGAAAAACATTCATCCTGGATGCACTGCTCTGTCTCTATTTCTATACCACAGCGCGCATCTCTATGGCATCTCCTGTCTTGCTTGCAACTCTTTTCTTTAAAAAGTAGGGGGTGTAAGAAGAAAAGTAAGCATTTTAATTTTGGCATTTCTCCAAACCCATTTATTAATTTTTAAAAATGAAATGCATCTAACCTGATGGAATATTTATAAAAATTGGGGACTCATTGTCAATGAAATCACATTTATTTAATCTAGTATTAGACTGCCTCTTGTTTTTGTTAACCAGATGGAAAACATTAGCTGTAATAGTGAACAAACATCCAGGCTCCCAGAGGTCATTTTTAACCACCATTAACAATCTGGTTTTCGCAGATTAGTAATATACAAAAGGCAACAGTCCAGTAAAAGATGCACAAAAGGCAGTCAAGGCTGCATCTGTGCTCTTTATTTACCTAATATTTAACTACTTTAAAAAAAAAAACCTTTGTCGAGTGACACATTTGAATCTTCTAAGCTTCAAATTGGCAAATTTTACTCTGGAATTGCAGCAAAATGCCTCTTTGCAATAGACACTGTTGGCAAAATACTGACGAAGCCTTCACAAAGCTAATGAAAAGTTCATTATTAATGATATTAGATTTTCCTGTGGTTAATATAGTTTTATTTATTAGCAATTTGTCTGAAAGTTTCACATCCACATAAAGCTACTCATTGTGAGTTGGGAAAGAAATGTGTTCTTATCCATTGTTTGAACTTTTAAATTTAGTTATCAGGTTGAAATGTAATATAAGATAAACAGTTCATAGAATATACTAACAAAGCCAGGCGTGGTGGCGCAGGCCTGTAATCCCAGCACTTGGGAGGCTGAGGCAGGAAGATTGTTGTGAGTTCAAGACCAACCTGAGCTACAAAGTGAGCTTAAGGCCAGCCTGAACTGCATAGTGAGATTCTGTCTCAAAAAGACAAAAAATAAAAAAGAATATACTAACAAATCAAAAAGAATCTGATCTGTGATGTGATAAGGACATGGCTCCTAGAATTGCTTATACAAAAAACCAATGATCTTGGGCCCGGGGAGATAGCTTGGCAGTCTAAACGGCTGCCTGGCAAGGATAAGGATCTGAGTTTGATTCTGGTACCGCGTGCCATGCTGGCCCCGAAACCAGGCATGGTGGTTCACGCTTGTAATCCCAGCACTGGGCAGGCTGAGACAGGAGGATGACCATGAGCTTGAAATACATAGTGAGACCCTGTATAGAAAGGGAGGGAAGGAGGAGTAAAGGATGGAGGGAGAGAGAGAGGGAGGGAGGAAGGGAGGGAGGAAGGGAGAGAGGGAGGGAGGAATGAAGGAAGGATCTCATTTAAATCATGTTTTGAGTAATTCATAAAATTGTAGGATGGTGCAGTGTCATTGTGCCCTGTAGCTAGGTGCATAGACGTATGTTTGTTTTTTCACTTGTTCAGATCAAGTATAGTGTATCAGTATGAAATCTCTGTGTTTAACAGCTCAACTGAGGCTCAACTGCGGGAAACCTGGATATGATACGCATTTATCTTCATTTCAGGGTATCACTATGTTTGATTTATATATTAATGATTTGTTGTTAACCATCAAGCAACTCTTCTTTCACAAAATAATATTTTTAGGAATTGCTCTGAAGCCTATACTTAAAATATGTAATAGGTACTCCCTCATTGTTGCATAGAGAAAGCTGACGTATTAAGGTGCATCTGAACCTTTAGAAAGAGATCAGCAGTTACCAAGACAAGTGAGAATGAGTGTATGTAAATGTGATCTAGCTACCAGAGAAAGTGCTTCCCATTAAGGAATTTAGGGATGCAAGGGGATTTTTGGCTTCCGTCCCTAACTGTGCATCTTCTCTAAACACTTACATGTACGTATAAGCTGCATAAATGTATTTAAGTATACACAACCATGCGTGTGCAGGTGTGTGCATGCAACACTCCTGATAGTCAGAGGGTAGAATGCAAAACTGCCACTTCCAATAAACTGCCGAGAGTTTTCCAGTCTGTTCATGATAGTGTAGTATAGGTCACTGCTTTAGGGAGAAGTTTCGTTTCCCTCTTTATAGAAATTTCTACATAGACAATGAAATCTCTCCATATTCCTACAAGTGCCCAGGGCCATTATATTCTATTTCTTGCTGAGGGAAATGAACAGATAGTGAGGAGAGAACTGAAATGAATTCTGGTGCATGCCTTAATTTAGAATTTACAACCTCCTGGGGTTCCTTTCAGTAAGAACCAAAGATATATTAATGAAGGCTTATTGTGTGTCCCACACTGTGTTAGGTGTTGGTCATACAAGGAAAACAGAGCCCCTGGCTCCAAGTAAAACACAACTTAGTGGTTGCCTAATGGAATAAATAAACGGCACCATGCCTGAGGCCTGTGCAAGGGGCTCTAGGGGCACGGGAGGTATCTAGACCTCAGAAATGTGGGAGAAGAAATCCATAAAACCTGTTCAGAATACCTTTATCTGTATTATGGTACCTCTTCAGACAAAACCAGCAAGCTTAATTAAATTAGCTGGCTATTGCAGAAATCAGTTGGAAATTTCAAAGTACATTTATCATTGTAACTGAATGAATGGATTTCTTTGATTTATTTAGCTTTTCCTGGCTTCTGCAGACTCAAAGCCCTGTAGGTAAATACTATGTAATTGCTTGCCATCCTTCTAGTTAGCACATACGCAAAACAGATAAGAACAACTTGCTATTCTCAGTACAGATGTGTTTTTTGGGTCTTTGTTTCTGTTTATTTTCCCTGGGCATTGAGTCCAGGGTCTCATGCATGCTAAATACGTGCTCTACATTGAGCTGCATCCCTGTTATCACACATTATAATTTTTATTAGTCCAAGCTGAATGGTTAAGTGGGGAGCATCAAGTAAATATTTACAAACTAACAGCTAAGTTATATCTCTATTTTGAGGTTTTTTTAAGACAACCCATCAGCTACTAGGCAACCCTTGACTTCAAGCCACAACTGTAGGCTTCCACCCAACTTCTTTCTCACTGTGTCACATTTTTTAAATAATTTTATTGAGAAACAAATAATAATGAGACAGTTTCAAAACTGATTCGTAGGACAGTTTCAATAATAAATACATTGCATATTGTTGTCTTAGTGGTTATCCACTGTACAAGATGCAGACTTGATCTCCTGTCCACAAACACAGAAATACAGAATGTAGCTGTATATCTATCCTATTTTGAATATACAGATACAAAATGATCATTCGTTTGTATTCCCCTTTTTTTGTTTAGTTTTGTCAGAGGAGGGTATTCCATTGTCATTTAAATACTGTAGGTGTGTGAATTCAGCAAACTATTCCAATATAGTCCAGTAGTCCAAATTGGTCAAGCAACAGCCGTAACTCATCCACGTGGCTGACACTGACAAAGGATCTACAAAGTGTGATACAGGGTTTCAAGATAAATCCTGAAGAGACTCGACTGACATTATCAAATACAAAAGTTACATTTCTTGTTATGTAGGTCTTGCTTTATCTTGTCCCACATTTTGGAAGCCAGAAAAATCCTCAGAGGCCTCTGAGGGGTTTCCAGTTAAAATCAAGCTCTCTCCCTTCAAGGAGGGGCAGACGCCAGTGAGATTTCTGTTAGGAACTTGACTCGTCCAGCCTCTTGTGCCTGTTCCAGGAACTGCTTTTATACCAGAGTTGGCTAATGGTGGGGAGCCCGGGGAGGAGCTAACTACAGACTCAAGCTCGGACTACTAGGCCCAGACCAGGCTGGCCCTGTCCTCACTTCCTGTGGCTTCCTTCTGAGGATCCAAAGCAAAAGAGAGCCACATGGGGTGCTGAGGATTTCTAATTTTAGAGTCCAGTAATTAAATGCTTTTGCAGATATTAAAAGAAAACAAAAAGAAAAACCTCCAGAAAATAACTCAGGTACAAATAATAATTTTTTGTTTGTTTGTTTTGGTGGAACCAGAGATTGAACTCAGGCCCTTTTGCTTGCCAGGGAAGCGTTTATTCCACTGAGCCATTTCCCCAGTTCCACAGATAATGATATTGTTCTCTTCCTTGTTTAAAGGTGAACACACTCAAGAAAACAACTCACCTCATTCACTCAAAAAGGATGTAGAAAATATGGGGAAAGGTAAAGAAAAGTTTTAATATTGTAGAACTTCTCTTAGCTTTAAAGGACTATGGAGATAATAAGAGAGTATTTTTGTTCTACACTATATTTTAAGCTTGACAAGCAACATATGAATAATATATGGACCATTGGGTGGATATAATTGAGATTAATGCATACATATCAATCAATACATGACACTGTAATATAATACTTTAAAATAATATATTACATTGATTTATATTCATGGATTTCTGCACAAAATCTATCCTATGTCTCTGCAACACTTTTTTAACTGGTAAAATATTTTGTCTTATAATAATAAATTGCCACATATAACAGTTCTCTGGAGAGTTATTTGTAAAGATTAGTAAAATGACGCTTCTCTTTTTCTCTGTTAGAGGAACTTCAGAAGGTTTTATTTGAACAAATAGACTTACGGAGACGACTAGAACAAGAATTCCAGGTGTTAAAAGGAAATGCATCTTTTCCCGTATTCAGTAAGAAATCACTTTTCTTTCATTATATTTATGAAATTTCATGACATTTCTGTTATGGTTTAAAAATGTAATTCTAAGTATTAAGTGATTAAGTACAATGCCCTCAGTCTTCCCATGGTCTGTCTAAATATTCATGAATTTTAGTCCCCCTTATTTATTCTTTACATTGGCTCATAGATAAAATTTCTTACCAGAACTTTGTGCATTTATGAATTGTTATATGTGTATTTGTCTACATAGTGTTAATATTTAAAAATATGAATGTAAACATTAATAAATATGTTATATATTTACCTATTTGGATATCTTTAGATTATATATTTTAAAATAAAACAAATTACACAGCTATTTATTATTCATTCTCTAAGGTAGAAAACAAAAACAATTTACTTTTATTCTCAGCTGGTTCTGAATGCCTGTTTCTTGAGATACACATAAGTATGAAGAGTTAAACTTTAACCATTCGGAGCACACAAATGTATCTTATTATAGGTATTCTCTTTATTTTGGCGGCATATATTTCAAGACCTGAAGCAAAATCCTAACACCACCGATAGTACCAAACCCTACAATACACTATGATTTTTCATATATATATATATATATATATATATATATATATAAAATAAGGTTTTACTTATAAATTAGGCACAGTGAGAGATTTACAACATTGACAATAAAATAGAAAGCTTACAACATACTACAATGGAAGTTATTTAAAGGGACAGGAGAGATAGCTCAGTAGAATAAGCACTTGCCTGGCAAGCACAAGGGCCTGAATTCACTCCTCAGTTTCGCCAAAAAAAAAAAGAAAGTTATTTAAAATATATGAATTATTAATTTCTTCAAATTTCTGTTTAATTTTTTCAGACTATGGTTAACCTTAGGTAACTGAAACTGAGGCTAGTCAGAAGACTATTGTAATTAATGAAGCCAGAGTTAGAGGACTACTGTAATTAAGATGGGTATACTTTGGGGGACTTTATAATTCTCTAAAAGCCCATACTTAATGTGAGAATTCCATTTCAGATATTGGGGCAAGAGATATTGTAGCCGAAAAGCTGTTGTTCTACTTTCGAATCTTGGCGCTTTGGCAAGGCTTTGTGGTCAATGCCCAGCTTGCTGATGTTCGCCTCCTCTGGGCTCCATCACACTTAGACAAATGTTTCCCAGGAGGACGTTTTTGACCTTACATAGACATATTCCCCTCTTTGGAGAAGAGGAATTAAGAAAGAAAGCAACATGCAAACACTTTTAAAATTCTATAAATGAAGGCTTGGCATGTACAAAGACTTGGGTTCATTCCTCAGTAACATACACACACACACACACACACACAACACTGAAAAGGACTATAGAAACATGATAATATATATTTTTTTTCTTGGATACTTATCTAGAACACTAGCATGCCTCTTATTAGTAATCTGAGTATCACCAAACCCAAGTTGACATTTCTCATGCCAGAGCCATACACCAGCATCTAGAAGCCATTGTAGTCCTTGCGATCATTTCATTCCTATGAACCAAAGATCTGAAGCCATCAGTGCCTCCCCCCAGGGCACATCACTGGAAGGAGCTGAAAGATGACTCTGGAGAGCTGGGGAACAGTGCCAGGACCCTGGTAACCTGCCAAGTTGAGTTCCACCTACACTTAACAGGGCTCAATCTGAACAGGACCTTATGCGATGAAAGAGATATCTTACCACAGGAGCAGTAGGTTTGACAAGTTTCTGATTTCTCCAGAACTACAAAGGAGGTTTGTGGGTTCCTGGGCTTTGGTGTTTTGAACTGAGAAAGTCCTCCTAGCCTTAGATCAAATTGACGAGACTAGCCAATAGCTGTTGGTAGGGAATTCAGGAACATGACATTTGTAGCTTTGAGAAACATTAAAAGTACCTTTGAAGCCTTAAGAAACAGTTGATTTGGCAGAGCGTGATGGCTCATCCCTGTAGCCTCAGTTCTTGGGAAGTGGAGACAGAAGGATCACTACAAATTTGAGGCTAGCCTGGGCTACATGGTAAGTCCAAGAGCAGCCGGAGCTAACATAGTGAGAGAGAGAGAAGAGAAGAGAAGAGAAGAGAAGAGAAGAGAAGAGAAGAGAAGAGAAGAGAAGAGAAGAGAAGAGAAGAGAAGGAAAGGAAAAAGAAAAAAAGAGACATCCTTCAACAGGATTCTCTAACTTTTAAAACTGTATTTTAGCAAAGACTATATCTTACAGTTCCTCCCAGTAATGAGCAACAAATAATTTGTTTTTTTTGCAGCTGGTGTATATCTAATTGCTAAGCAATGCTCTGCTTTTAGATCCAGCAAACTGAGTCCATGTCCAGTCAAATCTCTGAGGTCCCCCTTTAGCACCCCATGAAACCAATGTAGCCATAATTTATCTTATTAATGAAAGCTAATAGCTACATTAAGGACTTAAGTGGTTCACAGTAACCTAGAAATTTTTTTAGTGTCTGCTCTGTCATATAACATGTACACGCTTCTGTTTTTAAAATGTTAGAGTATTACCACTGGACAGGTTTAATTCAGTTTTTGACATCAATTAATATGAATCATTCACATATGATTGCTAAATGTGTGAAACATGACAATTAAACACCAACAAAAATCTCTACTTTTTTTGTCTGATATGCTGTGCCGGCTAAGGAAGTGGGATGTGTGTGCCCAAGTTTGAATAATGCATGGTTTTGACATACCACAAAGAGGCAGTCAATTTCACACGAATGAAAGTAGCACATGCACATTATGTGCTTGTTAACTAAATGTGAAGGACCATGAGGCTAGCAGACTGATTTGGATTTGCTCAGATGAAGTGGAGAAAACCAAGCTTTGTAAAGCCACATTGATGGAAGCATAGATGAATCTCTGTACAGTGTTCTACTAGGAGGTAGACAAACTCAGTTGTATTATAAAATCCAGGTATTTAGAGCCCTGGGGACCCTGGCTATGAACTGTCACATGTGACAATTAGGAGTCTACACTAGAAATCTACCAAACCTGACTTCATTGCTCCTTGACAATTGTCTGGCCTTGGAAACTATAAAATGCTACACATAATTCCTGGTTTATAGGATGAAAGGACTAAGTAAGACAATACCTGTAAGACGTTATGAATGTACCCAGCACAGGATGAGCATTCAGTAACTGTCCCAGTGATAATGGTGCTTATGAACCAGGAGGAGAAGTAGCAGAGTATCAGCACTGAGCTCTAGAAAAGATTTCTAGACTTGGAACCAAATGTTGGGTTTTGGGGGCTTCTTTTGGCTTGGAAGATTAATGAGGATGATGAGGATCAATCCTGAGCATAGAGAAGCATGTTAGTTAGCTTTCCCATTACTTAGACACAATGCCTGACCCCCACAACCTAAAGAAAGAAAGGTTCAATTTAGCTTGCTCTTTCAGATTCAGTACATAGTTGGCAGCCTTCAAGGCAGAAACCTCATGGCAGGAGGGAGTGATGGAGCAAAACTGCTTGGGTCACGGTGGCCTGGAAGCAAAAGTGGTGGGCAGAGGAGGACCTTGGATCAACCCATGGCCACACCTTCCTGGCCCACCCATGCACACATCCAGGAGTGTGCTTTACTAATCTGCTAGGGGTTAATCTAGTGAAGCTGACATATCAAGACTAACAAAATAAGATTCAGGTAAAATCAGAGTACAGAGGAGGGAAGAAGAGGAGAGGGAAGGAGGAAGAGAGTAAAAGGAGAAGGAGGAGAAGAAATGGGAGGAGGAGAAGAAGAAGGGGAAGGAGACAGAGACAGAGATGGAGAGAGGAGAAGGGAAAAAAGGAGGAGAAGGAAGAGGAGGAAGAAAAGGAGGAGGAGAAGGAGGAAGAAGAGGAGGAAAAGGAGGAGGGGAGAGGAAGAGAAGGAGAAGGAGGAGGAAGAAGAGGAAGAGGAGGAGGAGAAGAAGGAAGAAGAAGAAGAAGAAGAAGAGGAAGAAGAGGAAGAAATTAGGAAGGATGAGAGGAGGAGCAAGCAGATCTTATGCTGAGCACGAAGCTTCAGAAGTGCTGTCTCAGAGCACATGTGCCTGACTCTGATGGGAAGATGTGGGAAGAAGAGAGGACTGAGACATAGGTGGGCAGGTGCTCCCTAGAGTGGAGGCAAGAAGCTAGTTCATAAGGAGAGTTGTAGGTCTGGCATTGTCTCCCCCACTCTCTAGCCAAGTTGTCCAAGGCAAGGTCCCTAACCCCTTTTCCAACAATAAAACAACACTACCTGCTTCCTGAGATTGCTGAGAAGATAACATTAGGGAACTGTTCTTGCCTGGATTGGATGCATAAAGATAATAAGTGTGAGTTGTTATTACTATAAGCTATTTTAAAGTTTAATGCTTACATTCCAGCATGGACTTTATCATAAACCAACTAATATTAGAAACGTATTAGAAATCAGAGCTTCTAGAGATTTCTTGGCTACATTTAACATGAATAAAACAGGAAGCAAAGCTTGTCTTGATACCAGATAATAAGTGCAATTGACAAACTGAATAGGACTTGAGAAGTCCAGAAAGCATCTTAAGGCAAAGCAATAAAAATGAACTCTAGGGTTAGGGGAAAATATAAGTGGTGGTGGTGGAGGAGGAGAAGCTCTGCTGTTACCCAGGTCACTTTGAGATGACAATAAAATGGCCAAATGGTTAGTGTTTTTCACTAACCATCACGTAGGATGGTGCAGTAGTAAATGATTAAAGGTGACCTCAACTGCCACCACTCTACAATCCCCCACTCATGACTGAGCTGATCAGTTTTGCAGCTTTAAATCTAGAAGTCATTGTGGCAACATATTGTATTTACATATCTAGAATGTCTATTTTCTCTTCCTCTCTTCTGTAATATGCTGATCCCTCCTTTATTTCCTTCACTGCATTTGCACTGGCCACCTGCAGCCTGTTAACAGTAGCAGTGGATGGTGGCAGTAAGCGGGAGCCCTGTGACCTCCTTTTCTTTCTCCAGCCCTTTACCCTGATCTTTCTAAGACTCATGCTTGGAAGAAAATCTTGCACTCAAGAAGCTACAGTTATTCTTACTGTGTTGTAGCTATTTTAACTCCTAGTTCTCAAAATCCTCTGCAGTAGTCTATACTGCCTTTCTAGTTTTATTTCTACTTCTTCCCCTATCTACTCCAGCTCCAAGACAGATGGCTCCTTCTTGTTTCCTACTCAGCACATTGTTCCTCTACAAGGCACTCCAGGACCAGTCCTGCTCTATAGCCTGTGTACTGCTCGTATCTCACCACTTCCAGGAAGTCTGCCCGCTCTCACAGTGTGGTTCCCATTCCTGACATCCTTCTGCCTGTATTGTCCCATTAAGTTCTGTGTTGACTCCTCTTTTGTCTGTTTCTCTCTGGGTACTCACCTCTGCCTCACTGCACTGTAACTAGGTTCAGGAAAGAGCTACTCAGAACTTGACTCTGTTGCTGTCTCTAGTATCTAGAGCCTTGGGGCTCTGTGACATACTCTCAGGAAATGGTTGCTAGGAGTGTTGGAGTCCTTTTAAAAGAAATTAAAATTAACAGTCAAGCTTGTTATGGTGGCCCACATCTATAATCATAGCACTCTGGGAGGCTAAAGCAGGAGGACTGCAAGTTCAAGACTAATCTGAGCAATTTAGCAACTTAGTAAGGTTTTGCTTCCAAAAGAAAAGTGTCAAAACAAAAGCTAGAACTATACCTCTCTACAGGTTCAATCTTGAATACTGAGGAGGTGAGACTAATAACAATGAACGAACTGGATTCCTGAAGACTGTTGTATGAAGGAACTTAGCCAGAGCTCCTAGGTTGTCCTTAGCTTTGCAAGTATAGGAACAAGCTCATGGCACTTGAGAAATGTGAAAGAAAAGGCGCATCAGTTACTACATGGAAGGATAATGAAAGGGCCCAAGAGCACCCTTGTTATATTTCATCTAAATGTCTTTATTTTAGATTCTTATAAACAATCACTTGTACAGCCTGGGGAGATAGCTCAACAGTCTGAGCACCTGCCTGGCAAGTACAAGAACCAGAGATCAATCCTTGGTACTGCACACCATGCTGGCCCCGCTCTTATCCAGCCACTGAAACTGGGCTTGGTGGCACGTGCCTATAATTCCAGCACTGGGGAGGCTGAGAAAGAAGTATCACTACAAGTCTGGGCTGCATAGCAAGAACCTGTACCAAATAAATAAATAAATAAGATTTAAAAAAAAAAAAAAAGAAACACTTGTACAAATTACTATTATTTTTTCTTTTTTTTTTTTTTTTTTTTTTTTTTTTTTTTTTTTGTTTTTGTTTTTTTTTTTTTGTTTTTGTGGAACCGGGGATTGAACTCAGGCCCTTGTGCTTGCCAGGGAAGCACTTATTCTACTGAGCCATCCCCCTGGCCCCATTTTTTCTCATTAGAAACAAACACACAGCATCTCCTGTCTGAATCTGGCTGTCTGCATCTTTCACCTTTGTGTTCAGCACTTTCCTTCCTTTTGTAATTACTGCTTTGGGGGCATCCTCTGGGTGGGGCTGGTGTGGGTTCTGCTCTGCTGTCCAAAATATAGGAAATCTCCATTGCTGTCTGAAAAGAGTATAACCAGACGAAGACAACTTACACAAAAGGAGCCTCTATGCCTAGTGCTAGAGGAGTAGGATCTAGGTGAACCTGATGTGCTTTCTGAGGTCTCCTCTCTTCAAAGCCCCAGATTGTCTGTCGCCTGCATGCATCTCACTGCTGTTCACAACTCGGGTTTTCTGCTTCTCTCAGGCCCATGCAGAGCCCTCACCACTGTGCTGCTGGTCTGTGGCACTGCAGTGCTTTTATCTGCTACCTTTTTTTATGCTACAGTTTCCCAAAACTAGTTGAGTTTTAAGTGAGTCTCACTAGAGAAATAAGTTAAATGACCTTTTTTCTATAGTTAAATTATATTTTTAATCAACATTTAGAAGATAGCTAATCCTAAGTCTTAACTGAAAAAGTATGTGTACGATTGCTATAGAAAATTTTGAATATACACAAATACAAAGAGAAGAAAAAAAACTGCCAATAACCACAGTTAACATTTTGGAATTTCAGTTCTTTTAACACATATCAAATCCTTTTTTAAAATAAAGTGAAACATGATATAGTACCTACCATTTCTTATTCTCCTTAAAATGTGACTCTTTTCATTAGTACATGGCAGTCTATGAAAGTCCTTTTTTTGTTTGTTTGTTTTGTTTTTGTGGTCCTGGAAATTGAACTCAAGACCTTTGTGTTAAGCTGTATTCTCATTTTTGTTCTGAGATAGGATTTCACTAAGTCACTAATCTTCCCAGGGTGGGATCTTTCTATCTCAGCCTCCCATGGTTCTGTGATTGTATGCATGCACCACATCACGAAGGTCCCTTAATGTGGGACATTATGGCTCATCCAAGTTTCAGACAATGAATACTCTTGACACTGAATCTCTGAGTGTATCTGTTATTATTTCCTTGGGAGAAACTCATAAGAAAACTTCTGTGTTAAAGGGTGTCAAATTCTTAAAGCCCTCAAATTTCAAGTTGCTTTCTAGATATGCTATAACAGTTTATATTCTCATTCCTATGACTACACATATCTTTTAGTCCTGGGACTATACATATCATTCACTATCTTAAATGGAAAAGAAGGGCTTTAACATCATTTGAGTTTCTTTCATTCAGATATGTTGAAAACTTTCCAACCATTTGTATGATTTGTGAATCCTTTTTTAATATTCTCTATTCATTTTTCTTTAGTTCAACTAGTTCTTACTGATTTGTAGGAATTGCATATGGCAAGTACTAAGATGTTAATTCTGAGACGTGTTTCAGATGTTCTTGATTTGCATCAATAATTCAAATGTTAACCATGGTGTGTTATGTTGGAGAGTTTAATTTATAATCTATTTTCATATCAAACATTTTATTCCTGTCTAATTGAATCTATCAGTATTT
Organism: Ctenomys sociabilis; assembly: GCA_004027165.1. Taxonomy (NCBI): domain Eukaryota; kingdom Metazoa; phylum Chordata; class Mammalia; order Rodentia; family Ctenomyidae; genus Ctenomys; species Ctenomys sociabilis. The sequence continues at coordinate 49,960 of PVKA01002168.1, forward strand.
TCCTTTTGGGGTTTTGCCTTTGATATTGTCCCCCATTCCAATCTTGCAAAAATAACACTTTCCCAGTGTTTTCATGGCTTCATTCTTTTCATTTTACATAATTATATTAAGCTCCATAGTAGAGCAATGGGCAAGAATTAAATTAAATTACAGGATAAATTTCGCCCTTGCATTCTGTATCATCTATAGCCATTTCCTCTCCCAGATCAGAATCTCCTGGTGTCCGGAGGAAGGTCTCAAGACAGCTCAGCGTCAGCCATCCCTGTTCCTAGACCATGTCATTTTACCATGTTACTCAGAGGCATCTCGGACTCCTCAGACAGAGGAATCTTCTAAGGCTCTGAGGAAAGTTCTGTCCTTCCCAGAGGGAGACATACTTGGTGTCTGGGCTGTCTGCCCCTGGAAGCATACTAGTCTTCCTGGAGGCTTTTGGGCCACACTATGGTACATGGGGTTGGAGCCAGCAGTTTGGGGTGGGCTGCTTCCCCTGTTGCCTTGGGGCCTGCTCAACAGTCCTCCCTCAGCACCCTCCAAGGGATTGAAGGCTCCTCCCACCGTCCTTACATCCCACCACATCATTCCTTCACTACAGCATTTTCACATCACATTAAGACATCAGAGTAGCAATTGAGTCATTAAAAACAAACAGCACTATAATACACAGTAGGCCTGGGAAGGAATTCCAACAATGTACAAAGGTAAAACTCAAAAATACAAAGACAAAGATTTAATCTCTAAGTACCCAGAATTATCATTTTTGTGCATATCTTTTTTTTACTTTTATTAGTACATGTTTGTAGTACATATAATGTGATGTTATTTATTTATTTATTTTTGTGTTTTAGGGAACGGTCTACCTACAGGGTGTTCAGGGTCTCACTACTAGGTCAGACTGGTAGTGATCTGCCTGTTTACAGCCTCCCAAGAGCTGGGACTATAGACACGCACCACATCCCCAGTCTCAGTTGCTGTCTCAGCACACCCTGGGGGTGGGCTGGCACAACAGGTCCAGGGATTGAACCCTGGCCCCTGTGCCTATTTGCAGGCACTTTAATCTCCTGAGCTATCTGGCCAGTCCCCAGAATTATAATCTTGAAAGTTATGGGAAACTTTTGAAATATTTTTAGCAGGCGAATGAAAGGGATTTGTAAAAGGAGGGATTGGAGTCCCAAAGTCAGAAAGCTATTCAGGGAAAAAGTGCCTATATATGGGAGGTAGCAATGGCAAAGACAAAGAGGGGAGCACAGGTAGAATGCACAGGTGCAGAGGTGAAAGGAGGAGAGGAAAAGTTGAGGAAGAAGTTTTTGGTTTCTTAAAACTGCTGTCTATTAACCGTAAATACAATGTGAAATCATTCTAGTTTCTTCTTTAAAACAGAAAAAGCCAAAATAGGGCAGCCGAACAGCTCCATGGACTAAAGCACCTGCTAGCAGGTGCATGTGCCAGGGTTTGATGCCCAGGCTTGCTGTGCCAACCTGGTCCCCAGGGTGCACTGAGATGGTGTTTGAGACTAGGCATAGCGGTGTGCGCCTGTAATCCCAGCTCTTGGGAGGCTGTTAACAGGAAGATCACTGTAAATCTGATCTAGTAGTGAGACTTTGAACACCCTGTTAAACCCTTCCCTAAATATACAGAAAGAAAGAAAGAAAGAAAGAAAGAAAGAAAGAAAGAAAGAAAGAAAGAAAGAAAGAAAGGAAAAGAAAGCCAAAATCAGTGACATCTACTTTTTAAAAGATCACATGGAAAAGATCCAATACAGCTGTTCATTTGGAAATCATTCCTTAATGAAATAAAAGTGATCCAGAATGTCAGTTAGCAACACTGGTTCTGGGTAAAAATATCTCTTAAATTTGCCCTCTTCTCAGACGAAGGCCACGTCTTTAGAGTGGCACCAGGTCCTGGAAGGACTGTGATGGGGCTAATATGGGGGCAGAGAGACTCTAGTTGGGAGAGCCAGGCCAGAGTATAAGAGCAGTGAGCCACAGGGAAAGCCAGCCAAGCATTTTCTTACGTCTTATCCACCCAAAGGCACTGCACGTACAACTGTCAGCGTTTCCTATGGGCAGCGCTATCTAAGGCCTGCATCCTCAGTGGCACTGGACTTTTGAAGACAGTGAAAGTCTTCATGCTGTGTCATGTTAGAGAACATGGTGGTGTTTCTGTGTAATTCTTATATACAAGGGACTAGTCTTGCTGGAATATGAGAGTCTATGAAATACAAGGTATAGCCTTACCCTTTCAAAATTCACTGTCTATTCCATTTATATTATAGAATGCTGAAAATGTATTATTTATTTTTAAAAAATAAGAGAGAGAAAGAAAGGGGGACTCTATAGAGCTGTCAGCAGTATTTTTACTAGGTACAGCTGTTCCATGTGACAGTGGTGAATTGGTTCCAGAATCCCCTGCAGATACCGAAACATACCTAGATATCATGGATGCTCAAATATCTTATAGAAAATGGTATAATATTTGCATATAAGCTATGCATATCCTTCCATATACTTTAAATCACCTCTAGATTCCTTGTATTATCTAATATAATATAAATGCTATGTAAATACTTGTTATATCACATTGTTTAGGAAAGAATGACAATGAAAATCTGCATATGTTCAGCAGAGATGTAATTTTTTTAAAAAAATACTTTTGATCCTAGTTTGTTTAAAAACATGGATGTAGGACCTTGAGATGCAGAGGGCCAACTGAACTCTAAAAGTGCATTTTGTTCTTTAACTAATGTCTTTATCTATTTCTCTCTCCTGACAGATAATTTTCAGGATCACATGAAAAGGGAACTAGCCTACCGTGAAGAAATGGTGCAACAGTTGCAAATTGTAAGATGCTTTTCTACTTAAAAATAAACGCAATTTGATTGGCTTGTTTTGAAACCATCCAATATGTGTGAAACTATTCGTGATTTTGCTAAGAAACCCTTGGTCCACTTACCTCTCAGCTGGTTAGCTGCTAATTACCAAAAGATTTACTCAGCATAGGGTAAACAGATGTGTCAGTATGTTTCCTCAAAATGTAACTACCTAACATGTGTTAATAGACAGATGTGTAAATTGTCTCCGTGGGTGAACCAGAGGTACCTGCGGTTTCCTCTGCAAACTTCTGAGCATAGAGCTGGGTTGCAGTCTTGCCTGTGCTTGCTTTCTCAGAACCCCCCTCAGCCAGGCCCTCCATGAACACTAAAATTTAGTATGCACTCAATCAGTCAGTTACTTTCACTTGAAGATGATGAAAATAAAACAGACAAAAACAAATTACTTCCAAAGGAATGTTACTCCATCCTAATCAATCATCAAGGTGATCCATCTACATAGGCAGAAAAAAAAAAAAAAAAAAAAAACAGGATCAGGATGATGTTTGATAAATGTAGTGGTTTTGTTTTGAGTTTTTGTTTGTGTGTTTGTTTGCTGAATTCCTCACCTTTTATCCCCAGAAGATGTATCTGTTATTATTCATTAGCTCTTTTAAAGCAGTCTCCCAAGCTTCCTTATATTCATGAGTGCAATGGGAAAAACAATTTCTGCTTAATGCTTTTGAAATATTTTTAATCAGCTAGATAAAGACATTGGCTGAGCCTTAGCGATACTTTGAGTATGGTTATTTAATTTTGGTTGCTTGATAGTTTTGAGCTGATCTATGTTATCCTTAGACCATTAAGCATGAGTCTGTATACCTCTTATCTCAAGAGCTGGGTATCTACTGTATCAAGATTAAGGAAGGTGATTATTAATGTTTCCTTTCTACATCAGACAAGTCAGGCATGGAGATTCATAAGACATTTTTAAAACAGTTGAGTATCATCCCATTTTTGCTTATTCTGGGGTTCAGTTAAAAAGTCTGCATATAGCTCTAATGTTCCCCCTCCAGTTTTCCCGATCCCAAATGCTGGTTAACAACACTCGTTCTGAGAACTTCAACAAAAGATATCACTTAAGTAGAATCCTGTCTTCCTCCTCTTCCTCCTCCCCTTTCATCCCCTGCTCCTCCTTTCCCTCTTCTTTCTTCCTCTCTGTCTCTGTCTCTCCTTCTCCTTCTCCTTCTCTGTCTCTGTCTCTGTTTCTTTCTCTCTCTCTCTCTCTCCATTTCTTTCTTTCTTAATTAACTGATTAATTTTGAGACAGGGTCTCATGCTGCTTCCACTAGCCTCAATTGTACAATCCTCCCACCTCAGCATCCTGAGTAGTTGGGATTATATACATATACCACCACACTTAGCAGCATCTTTCTTCTTGTGTTGGTTTTTTTCTGTGTGTGTGTGTGTGTGTGTGTGTGTGTGTGTACTAATTTTGTCTGAACCTAAATTCACTAGCAAGCAGATGATTTTTGTTGATCAACTGATAACAAATCACCCACAGAGGGGAGAAAAGTATAACTGCCATTCTCAACTTTTGATTGAAGATTTTAAAAACAAAAGTTTTCACACATAAAACAAAAATTGCAACTTCAGCATGGTTGTGAACATAGCAAAATGGACATTAGGAAAGGAAATTTCAGTGCTCCATGTAAAGGCCAGTTATGTAACCTTAAAGTTTTAATTTCCCTTGACATTTGATTGCTCTAATAAAAGAGGAAATAATATTGCATCCAGGTAATAAGCAGACAGTATTGATAGAAAGCAAATGTCTCATGTCTTTTGAGACATTTTGTACCTGGAAAATATAAACTGAGATTACTAAACATTTTTATTATTCTGTACTACAGAATCTTTTATTACCATGTATCTACCAATCTAGATGAGTTTTATTCATTCATGTACCTGTTTTAAATTATTTTTTAAAAAAGAAAAAATAATGCAGCCAGATTAGCAGAAATATTGCAATAATGAATATGTTGTGTGTTGTCGTAGTTCCCGTGCCTCTTAGGGTTAAAGCCTTGCCCTCACAGCTAATGAAATAGTCTGTGAAAATCAAGATTTCATTTCCCTCCATCCCTGAAGAGAATAATGATTTCTGAAACTCACAAAGATATATCCAGGCTAACAACAAGAGATCTTTCTCACCTTTTGTGCCCCTTCCCACAAAATGTGCCAGGGCACCACCTGCTGCATTCAGCACAGCATCTAGCACTAAATGGTTAGAAGTAAACGGTTTTTTTTTTCTGCAGAATTGGAGATTGAACTCAGGCCCTTGTGCTTGCCAGGGAAGCACTTATCCTACTGAGCCATCTCCCCGGCCCCAGAAGTAAGCATTTGTTAAATGAATCACCACCCACAGATTCCCCTGACCCGACGCTGACAGTGTCTAAGCAGTCCTTGCAGTTATCTTCCAAACTTCATTGGCTCATCCTGATTTCCTTTAAAAAATCAGGATTTTTTTCAACTTCAACAACAACTAGTAAAAGGCAGCATCATAGTGAGTTATGACGAATTTATGCATTACTACTGTACTGTTTAAAAAAACATGATCTTCAAGGTCTCCAAACTTAAGCTCAACACTTGGCCCATATAGTTCACTGTCACTTCTTTTCTCCAAAGAGAACTGTTGTAAGGTTCAACCTGATAAGGATATTATAAGGTGAAAGTGAATAATGGACATGAAATGCATATGCAGGCTGTAAAATGTTATGCCAATATGAGTGACCAACTTAATGGCCCTTCTTGAATTAGTGCCTATAACTAGGTAAGCCCTGGTGGCTAGAGACACTTTTGCACAGGAAAGACCCATGTTTCAATTATACTATTTGCTTTAGAATTGATATGACAGTCTCAGTGTTACCAAAACAGTAATGTATCTAGTTTCTTTTTCAGCATTATGGATTGGGTAAAGTTCCTGGGGGAACATATCTTTAGAAAATTCTACCTGAAATTTATCAAAGCATTGAAAAGTATCACAATTATTGGAAATTTTCAATTTTATCCACTTGTAAATATTTTGCTTTCCAGAAACTCCATTCAAAATCATTTTCTAAAGTTTACAATACCATACTACAGAATAAACATTTTTATTTAGATTAAATTTTACAACCATCCTATCTCGCAATCATGGAGGATGGAAATATATTAAAACCATCATATTTTGTAATGATTCCCATAGACCTGCCATGCACTTATCCTATGTTGTTACACAGTGTTCCTATTCAAAAAACTTACATCAAAAGCATCTTGGGTATCATTGCCATAAAAAGAAAACTTATGAATTTCTTCGGATCCTACACTTTTGGATTCTCTGTTGACTTAATTTCTGTGCCGGCGTTTCATTTTCCAGTTTGTTAAATGCAAACTTGTGAGGACTATAGAATCAGATAAGCAACTCCTTTTGTGGATTTATAAATGAATATGTACATATATCAATGTGAGATTTAACACATGATGAGAATTTGTCTACTTATCATTTATGCATGGCAACAGCTAACCCTTTTTAAAAATTGTTTAAATTTTTGAACTACTTAAGTCGTTTCTATTAAGAGTCCCTGTGCCTGCTCTAGGTTTTCAATGCTTGAAGTATTTTCTTTTAAGAAAAAAATTGAAGTATTTTCTTCATTAAAGCCAGATTTATTTTTGCAAAACAAAGAAATATATGTATTTTATCATTAGCCAATTATGCAAGTTTTAAAATTTAGTAAATTCATGAAAATGTAAATGTTTTAGCACATTGGAAGGTAAAGGACTTGCCACTCACGAATGAATTATGATGCCAAGAGAGATGTGTTCAGTTTAAGAAACAAAGCCTTTGTCTCTTAGGATTAGGAAGAAGCTGAAGATATTTCAGTCAGTGAATAACATTTTGATTAAAATTTTTCCAAGGATTAAAATCTAATAATTTACAGCACGAAAAGGAACTATTAAGGCACCTTGATACTCATTTTTTTTCAGTGCTAATTTGGCCATCTTTTAAACAAATACAACTACTTGTAAATTATTACTGAGATGTTGAAGATACGCTTTTCTACTAGCTGTAGTTCTTAAATGACATTGTGAAGCTGTAACACAGAGCACAAGATCAAAGGCTGCAGGTAGACTCAACCCCTGAACTGGAGTCACGAAAGAGAAAATATGCTAGTCTTGAAGTGCCCTCTGCTGTTATTACAGAAAGCTGCAGTCCCATGCAGCTAGGGAAAAAGTCTCAAAATTCTTCATTAAAAGCTTCAATTAAAATAATGTTCAATCAATAGATTTAATACTAATGTTTTGTTCACCGTGGACTTGTAAAAAATCAGTTTGCCACTTCCCAATGGTGGGAGCACAACGCTTCTTTGCAGAAGAAGAAGTGATAGGTCTTTATTGTTTCTGGCGAGCGCTGGCTCTTGGGCAAGGATGGCTCCTCAGTGGACCTGTGTTTTCTTGGAGGTTCTCCAGTATTCATCAGGATGGGAACTCGCCCAGATTTCTGTGGTCTCAACCCAAAGAGTTTCTTTTAAAAAAAAATGTTTTACATCTTTTTTTTAAAGTAGAGAGAACAGCTACTATTTTGCATCGTTGTTTTGTAAAAAGATTTCTCAGCCAATGGAGGATTTCATTTTTGTGGTTTAAGTATGCATCAAAAAGAGGTCCCAGAAGTCAGAGGGCTTGATGAAAATCTGAACCTTTTTGGAATCTTCTTTAGCATTCTGTAACAGTAGACAAACATTGAATACTCTACCTGTTTTTTCAGTTGTTGATGGATAGCTACGCATCTTGACAGTGCACTCCATTCTTAGTACTACAGCTTTCTTCTCATCTTTCTTGCTTTAAAATGTTGACTCACATCAGTGTCTGAATTTAGGCACTCTCTTGACACACACTAAGAGGTGATATTTTTAGGTAAGACCCAAAGTGGTTTTAATATATTAGCCAGGACCAGCCAAATAGCTCAGCAGATTAAAGTACCTGCAAGCAGGCTCAAGGGCTGGAGGTTCAATCCCTGGGCCTGCCGTGCCGGCCTCACCCCAGGCATACTGAGACAGAAATTAAGACTGGGCATGGTGGCACATGCCTGTAATCCCAGCTCTTGGGAGGCTGTAAACAGGCAGATCACTATGAGTCTGATCTAGTAGTGAGACCCTGGACACCCTGTAGACCTTTTCCTAAAAATATTAAAAAATTAACATATTAGCTAGCTCAGTAATTTAGAAGTTACATAATACCTCAAGCTTTCCATGCCAATAGTGATCATTTTCATGATCGTCAAAATGGAAAGAGGAGAGCTGGAGAGATAGCTCAGAGGCATAAGCACTACCTGGCAAGCACAAAGTTCCAAGTTCAAGGCTCAGCACTGCATGAGCCAGAACTAGGTGTAGTGGCACTGCCTGTAATCCCAGCACTCAGAAGGTTGAGACCGGAGGATTGCTGTGAGTTCAACACTAGCCTGGAGGCTACAAAAAAGAGCATTTTTATAAGTCCTATTGTAGGACAAGTCTATGATATATTCATTTTAAACAGATTTTCTGGAATCCTGGGCTCTGGAGCCAGGAGTGTTTGCTGCTGCTTCTGTAGATTCAATATTGCATTCTGTGGAATCTGAAACATTGATTATAAGAGCCATAATTGCTTGATGAATTATAAGAAAAAAGCATCCAACCATAATTTTAAGATACCATCAATCAAATGCATCTGATGTTAAAATATGAAGGGACAAAATCTATCTTGAAATCAGTGTAATAGCGCAGTTTTCCCAAACAAGCGGGTCATACGCTAACATTGTCTTCACTTATTGTTCATGACTTAGCACTTTCAATTTAAAACACAAGTTGCTCAACTCATGACTTTTTGCTCCTTCATCTTTGGTGTATGCCTTTTATCTCATTGTTTTAAAGAATGAATATCTTTGCAGCAGTTTAAACTCCACTAATATGTTTTAGGGCTCAAATGTGTCTATTTGGTAATTTGCTTTTTTCTCCTTTTCTTTTTTTTTTTTCAATTAAAAATTTTAGTGTTTAATAAAGTGATCGTATTCAAATGGAGAGCAAGAAGATGACATTTTTCTATTTCATCTGCACTATCTTTTTTTTATTTTATACTTTAGGGAAGGGTTTGCAGTGTGTTGAGGGTCTCACTACCAGATTGGACTCGTAGCAGTCCTCCTGTTTACAGTCTCCCAAGAGCTGGGATTACAGGAGCATGCCAACATGCCCAGTCTATACTATCTTTGTTTTTATTTATTTATTTATTTATTTATTATTTTTTTCCATTTATTTTTATTTTATTAAAATACAAATGTCAATCAGACAGTTTCAAAACACCTTAACCATACAGAGTCGATGAATTAATACATTGCAAACTGTTTTCATAACGTTTTGGTATTGTACTTTCTCCTTTTCTTCACAGCTTCCTACCTTAATGAAACATTTCATTGATTCTGGGAAAGGGAGATTCTTCTTAGTTCTGATGACAATGCCCTTCTAGTAATTAACTTAGGGTTAGGGTGAGCAGCTCACTAATGCTAATGTATGGCTCACGATGATGCCAGCTTATTTCTCATGGTGCCTGGCACAGACTAGATGCATACATACTAAGACCGGGCATCTACTATCGATATGGAGGACTCCCTAAATGTGAGAGTGGCGCAAATACATTTTATTGCAAAGTCATCATGTCAAATTTATATTATTTCTAATTATAACAAAATTAAATACTTGAATCCCATCAAAAATTCTGTTATACTACGCATCTAACAAGAGAGATGACTTGTGTACTTTGAAGTATGGTAGCATACACCAGAGTGGAAAACTAAGATTCATGCTGTCTGTGTTAATAGCAAGTATAGTATAGCCTACAGTGAAAAGAAGAGGTAACTAGGAGAGGTCCCCATGTATCTGTCCTCATCATAGTTAGATAACTGATCTCAGCCACGTCCTAAAATATGAGATTGGGATATTGAGCTTTTATGTTATGGTATGAATCAGTAATTTCAATACTGCTGTCCATACACTGTCAGATAGGTATGTATAAGACGTGCTTAGTTTGTAATTTTGTTTCAAAACAGTAAAACGATTATTTTAATATTTTTCCCATTAAGTTTGTTTGATTCAAGTGATCTCTTATTATGGTGAAATGGCCCAGTTCATCTTAATTTCTAGCATTGCTGTACATTGACAGCTTCTTCCCAGGAGCAAAGGTTCTTAGGTAGAGACTGGTGGAGCAGGAGAGTAAAACATGCCCAGTAAAACGTCAAAACTGCAGAAAGGCACATAGCAGAATTTTAAAAGATTGCCCAATGAGTGAAAATAATTATTTTCCTCACTGCTTTTATGAAACAGCATGTTTCACATTACTTTCTAAAAGGATAAATATTCATTTCTTAAAAAGTAAAATAAGTTCCAATCTTTTGAGTCCTGCTTAGGCTTGTAATGGTGGAGATGGGTACAGTAATTACACTTCACCTTAACCAGGGTTAGTGGAGAGACAAATCTGAATAATATATGTAGTCTAATTTCAACTATTTGAATTTTGTAATGGAAAGTAACATGTCAAATGTGATAGGCTTTCATTCACAACCCCAGTATTTAAAAGTTTTTCTAGTTAACCCAGGTACAATTCTCAAGAATTATACTTTTTATTCAGTTCATTTTTTTTTTTTTTGGCAGAACCGGGGATTGAACTCAGACTGTTGCTTTTGCCAGGAAAGTACTTATTCTACTGAGCCATCTCCCTGGTCCCCTTCAGTTCATTTTTTTTTTTCTAATGCTTTTTATTAGTTATTGGGAATTTACTCAAAATAATAATTTGTGTTCAGTTCATCTTATATGTGAAGCATAATGACAGTGTATTTTATAAAGAAAACATTCCATAAACTGAAGGATTACATTTAATTAATTTGTAATCACATCTGTATTTCATAAAGAAAACATTCCATAAACTGAAGGATTACATTTAATTAATTTGTAATCACATCTGTATTTTGTGTCCTTGGACCTACATTATAATAATTCAATTTGCATACTGAAATAAAAAATAACACTGCCATACTCCTAAATGCAAAAATTTAAAACTTTTTAATATACAATACCATAGTCTAATCTTAGGGATTAGCAGTAATAAGCCAGTATGCTCAGCTATTGTGTCCTCAGTGTGCTTTTTAATAAGCTTCATGATTGCTGCACCGAGCTGCTGAAGAGAAGGAGACCTCTTCTCCACTGGAAGGGCCCACTGGCATGCACATTCTTAGTATGCTGAAGAGTCTCTACCACACAGCTGTCTCCAAATTTAGCTCACCTTGATGGCTTTACTTGCTTTTGTTTTTGTTTTGTCTTACAGATCCCCTATGCAGCAAGCTTGATCAGGAAAGAAAAGCTTGGTGCCCATCTCAGTAAAAGCTAAAAGGTGAGATTGCCAAAGAGAAGAGACTTACTTAATATTTTTCACTGCTCATACTGCCTATGCCCTTTATCGATATATTTAAAATAGCTTCATAGGGATTCATAAAGCTGGAGCCTGTGTTTAAATCAATATACCAATATGCTTTGTTATATCTGGAGATGGGATTTCTGAAGTGAATGCAAAGTGCTTCCTATAAATTCTATGGAAAATTCTGAAAATCAAAAACCAAACCTTATATTATTCATTTGGTGGACGTGGTACATATTTTATTTTGAGGTTTTCTCTTCTTTAGGGTTCTCTTGGACCCCCTGGCTTCTGCCATCAGTTTTGCTTACAGTCTCATCTTCCCTATTTCTTTTCTGCTTCCAAAAATTTTTCCTGGCTTTTGTGAGTTGTTGTACATGGAAATGTGTACAACTGAGGACAATACAGACCTTGGAGACTTGTCCTAGGAACGGTAATTCATTCTTTACCCAAACACATAAGAATTTCTGTCGCTAAAACTAGGTTCAAGATCACATTCCTGGTAACAAATTAAAAGACAGATATTCCTGATTCTTAAGAAAAAGCAGACAACGAAAATTCGATGCAAATGTCAGAATATAAGCTGCTTAAGCATTTCAGAAGCCACTTTTTGATTCTATGGAAGAAGAAAAATGTTTTATTAAAATTATTGGAATGCAAAATCTAGGATATGTTTGTTTTTGTAATATTTTAAGATGTGCTAATAGATTGAATTGCTAATTTAGGAAAAAATTCTGATTCCAGAGATAGCATTTGTTACTGCTTGTGGTCAACTAGTATCATGGCCATTTATCAGTTTGATCCTTCCCGTCAGAGTGCTTCTTCCTGCTCCTTTCTTCTTCAATTCTTATGAGCAAAAAAGGCTTCCTCAGAATGCAGGCTCTGGTTCCTTTCCTTCTGTTCATGCCTCTCTTCTGTGTATCACAACTAATCTTACAGGTGACATTCTTCCCATCATCTGTATTAGTGGTAGTTTTTCAGCATTTTTCTTAAATACTGTGATGATAATTACAGCTACATTTCTTGAGGCACTGAAAACGCTTTCCAAAGCAGCCTGGTATTTGACTCCTTAATGTTGTACATGGACAACTCAGGCACAGAGAAGAGAAATGTGACCTTTGCCGACCATGTTGCAAGCCGAGAAGCAGTTCCAGGGATCCCAACATTAGATGCAGCGCCTACCTGCTCATAATTGCATGGACATTTTGTCTTCAGTGAGCAGATGTTTCTGCAAAAGATACTCAGAAAATAAGAGGACCCACTTTCATTCCTCTCAAGTTATACACAAACGTGCCTGTGAGCTTGGCTTGGCTCTTAACTTTTATTTTTATGAAGTCTAAAGTTGATCTTTACTGATTTCTTTCATGTTAAAATTGACCAGTTTTGCACAAATAGTGTGAAATGAAAATTTAAGACTGTTCAGATTCTGATAAATCAGACTATCAAGTCACTCACGGCAAGAATGAACCCAATTAACTTTGACAAATTCTACATGTATAATAATAGAAATTGTATAATTTTCTTTATGTGTTTTAAAATAACTATTTTTGGTTGAAATATAACACACACTAAACAAAGTCTACATATTATAAAGTCATACAAATCATGAAGTCTACAAATCAGAACTCAATGAATTTTCACTTAGGACTATAGCAGTCTAACGATCTTGGGCCTTCTATCCAGTCCCAAACCCCATTCCAGAGCAGGTTAATTTTCAAATTTCTCATAGAGGATATTGTATAGAATGCTCTCTTGCATCTGGCTCCTTTTACCTAGATTTACCCAAGAGAGTGCGGTTTGATTTATACATAGGAATTTCAGTAAACTTTCATTTTACCTCTTCTACTTCCCCAGCTCACCCACCCTACTTGTCAGTCTGTCTCACACCTACAAAATAAAGACTCACTGCCCTGAAACCATGCCTATGATAGTGGCATGGCATATGGCTACATTGGAAACAAAAGTGATTGATTTTTGTTTAGTAACTAATGCTTCCTCCATGCTGATTTTGTTTCCATCCTTGCAGACAATAGGGATTTCTCTAAGTAGACCCTGGTGCTTTCAGAAGATTAGTGGTTACTTAAATGCTTAGCTAAATCAGCCAAGCAGAGAATCACAACCATATTGTTAGAGGCAGTCTTTGATTCTCAATATGCCAAGCCTGCAAGGAGTTACCCCAAGAGAGATTACAAATAAAAATCATTACACCAAGGGAGAGAGACCTGTCTTGCTGAGTGACCACAGGTTTCCAATTTAGGGACTGATGCATTAATGTCTTATGCAAGAGTGACCCTTAAGGTAGTATTCTGTGTTCTTGCCACCCAGTGGATTCCAATATGACTATTAAGGGGAGGAAGCTTTTCAAAACCACAGGCAATCCACTTAATAAGATGAGCAAGTACTGCCACGTATCAGTGCTCCACAAACATTTTTTCTCTATGTTAGAACATAAGAAATTCCTTGCTGAGTAAAAACAATGGTGCACTCAGGTCAAGATAGTTTACAATTTCAACCAAAGAACCAATTACTGTTGTAACTCTGAAAACTTAAGCACATGCACTAAATACTCTTAACTTGCTCATAATAACTCCTTAAATATCCAGTAACCTTGGATTTATCTAAATCTTTACTCAACCTAGGTATCATCCCCTTTAGGGCAGTGAATTCTATTTGTTTAGCTACAAGTTATGTAAAGTGTAGCTTTATTTATTTTCAAACTAGTTCCTAAAATAAGTACCATTAAATTAGACATTGTACAATTTTGCATACTTGTCCTGTAGGTGCAATGAAAAAGATTTGAAAAATACTTCTAAATGTCCTGGGTGTCACCCTTTCATCAGTGCTTTTTGTCACCCCAGTATCATTCCAGATGTTTTTCCTTGACTTTGGTTATTTCTGTGGTCTGGTTTCTATCCCCTAGTAAAACCTGAAGTGGCACAGTGTCAACACATATTTAATTATCACTTTACACTCATTTTCCTTCAAATACCACTCATGTAACTGGTTGGAATACCCATACTTTTACAGAAAAGAAGTCATAGTCTATAAATGGAAAATGGATCATGGGAAATGACTCATTTATAGTCATGAAGATACTCATTGACTAATTTGCAAATGATAATGACTAACACTTACTGATGTTGGACTAAAGTCTTTGCTACATTATCCTTATAATTTATAACTCCATAAGGTAGCTCTTATAACTGTTCCAGGTAGATCCTGCTGTGATGGCCTATCCATATACAAGAGCAGTGAAGCCTGGGATGCCACAGAGCTAACAAATAACAGAACCAGGATTCAATCTTAATATGCTTGATTCCACAACTACTTTCCTGCCTTCCTTGGCTACATGTACTGGGGATAAGGCAGACTAAATTGTAAATATGACTCTGCTTTCCTATGTTGTCATGAGAAATATCACTTAATCACTTGGAGTCTCACTCATCTATATATTATGGGTGGCTGAAACTGATTCAAAGTCTCTTCCATATCTAAAACATTGACTGTCACTCTGCCATATTCACTCCCCTTCCCTCAAAGTGGCTGCTTTTTTTTTTTAAATCCAAGTCAAGGTATCATGCGTAATAGCCAAGGGATGACTCCACTTACCTTTACCTTATATCTGCATTTTTCATTACAAATTGCTACTTTGCATCCTTCTGGAGAGCTTGAATGTACAATTTTCTCCATGTTAAGAATGTCTTTTTGGTGAATTTACATTGTTTTTGCTTCATTGTTTTGAAGTTATTGCTATAAAACCTAAAATAAAAATATTTTAAAAGGATGCAAATAGATTGCAGTCAAATACTTTCTTCCTCTTGACCCAAAATTGTGGATTTAACCAGGTTCTTTATACTGACCCTCTTCTTGTGCTCTTCTTTCTATTTTTTTGTTTTGAGACACAGTCTCACTAAAATTGGCAGGCTAGACTTGAACTTGTGATCCTCCTACCTCAGGCTCCTACAGTGTTGGAATTACAGCTTGTACCACTGTGCCTTGTTTTCCCTTCCTTTTTTATGATCAAAGATTAAGTGGAGAAATGGTATATCCATTTCATCTTCAGCCAGACATAAGAGGTTTGAGTTCTTTCAAGAATTTCTGTGAAGGTAATAATATGCCTTGTTCTAGCTAACTCACAGTTCTAGCCAACTTACAGTAGGCTCATTAAGACAAGTACTGCTACCTCCATCATCCTATAGTTAGGAAATCTGAAAAGTATAAAGAGAAGCAAGTTGCCCATGGATCAAACTTCAGACTTTGTGCTTGCCAAGCAAGCACTTAACCTATTGAGATATCTCCCATGCCCTGGGCTCTAGTCTTATATTCTGCATTTTATCTGCTCTCCTCTCACAACCTTAATATTTGGCCTAAGTCACTTCTTCTATTATGCGATAAGTATGCAGTTAATAATCCAATGGTCTTAATGATGAGTCATAAATCTGCAGTCATGCTTTGTGTTTCCCTAACAAGGAAAAGGGTTCCAGAGTATAAGAAGCTGACTGTGCTTTTACTGGAGGTTGTCTTAATGCTTGCTCATCAACAAACCAGAGCTTCTAGAACTACCCAAGTGGCTTTAAAAAGAATGTAAACCAGCACATTCTGATTTAATAGCTCTAGCTGAGTCCAGTGTTTTCAGATATGCATAACATAAGATTGCAAGCCGACATGTAAAGAGAAGACACTTTTGTAGGTACCATTTCAAAAAATTATATTGAAACTAAGCTAAAAATGTCTTCTCCTAATGGTATAGTAACTATTATTCTACGTATTTTTAATTATCTGGCTGATTACAGTATGCTCAGATTGTCATTCTGTGCTTTTGTCTTGTCCCAGGTGCACAGACCCACTTACTCTTATTCTCTTGTAAGATACAGCCTACTACTGAGCACTTCAGACCTGCGGAAAGGCTGCACATCGAAAGGGCTTGGGAATTAAATGCAAAATCAGGTTCAGGAGAGCCCAAGGACAAGTGACCTCAAGGCAGCATGGACAACCATGTAAAATAGACTGTAGCAGCCATTCATGAGTGGGGGGAGGGGGGAGCCAACCAGAGCAATCAATGCTTGTCGCATCTTTTGGTGGAACCAAAGTTTGAGTATTTGTGTTTGTAAAGGACAACTGAATCCAGAGCGTGGAAAGTGCTGTTCACCAACAGACTAGGTGGGAAATCCACGGGTGGCCCCAAGTGGTCTCACTTCTGCACACACAGAGAGTTTAGCGCTATACGACCATCGTTTACTTTAACAGAAGTGAATATTAATTGAAAGAAAATGGAAGACCTGTCTCAGGAGCAGAAATCATGTTTAGACAAATGAGAAAACGTCAGCTGAAGAAACCTGCTTTTCATAGCAAACTGGACAAACACACGTGGCCCCTTCCTCTCTGGTACTTTGCCTGCTGTATGAATGAAGATTGTATTCCTCTGGAAATATTTTACAGTTTAATATTAAGTGTAATTAAGAATATAATCATGTTATCAAAAATGGTATTTAACTGTTGTAGTTTCTTTAACATTCATGTGGATAAAAAGTCTATAATAAAAAACTATGAAGTACTAGTTGTGTTCATGTAATTAAGTGCACATTTACTTAGGGCAACTCATAGAAATGAATGCTTTTTTAGAACTATTTTGGCATTAAAATATTTGAATAAATTATTTTTGAAAACAGAAATCCTTCAGAAATGATTATTAAAGGCTAGTTTACCTTTGGCCCCAGTCACCATCTACAGACCCCAATAGTATGGTAGCATAGGTAAAACAATGTTCTAAAAATTGTTGGTGACAAACTTAGTGTCGTGGCTTTACTATTAAGTTAAATCCAAGTCTATGTGATCATTTTATGCCAAAACTTCTACCATTTGTGAAAAAGACAGAAAAATCAAAGTACTGAATGCTTAGCAATCAAGATTTCTAAGGTAATATTGGGTTTTAAAAAAAAAACCATGATGGACCACACTCAATGAAGATTATATTCCTTTGCAATACTTTAGTTTAATATTGACTTTTCAAACTGATCGTGCTTCTTATCATTGGTATCCCTTAACAGATCTTCATAAAACATTTAAAATGTATTGCTACCATTTAGCACTTTCCCCCATCCAGCTCTACCACCTTGATCTATCCTAAGAAGCTCTACAATTTATTGTTGAGATAGATAGATATTCTTATCTTGGTTAGTACAGTGTTGTTAGCTTTCTGTCACTGTAACAAGTACCTGAAATAAATCAGCTTACAAAGAAGAAGAGGTTATCTTGGTTCCCAGTTGGCTAGATTGCCTTTGAGTCTGTAGTGAGTCATGGTGGGAATGTGTAGAAGAAGAACATGCTCACTCACTGTACAACAGCCAGGAATCAGAGAGGGAAAAAAAAATAGGAGCCAAGATCCAGATATTTCCATAAGAGCACACTGCAAGACCTAACTTCTTTTTACCAGGCCCCAATTCCTGAAGGTTCCATCACCTTCCAGTAGTGCCACAACCAGGACAATAGCCTGCAATATGTAGACCACTGGGTGGCATTCAAAATCCAAATGACAGTACACAGTAAGAAATCAAAAGAAGGATACTCATTTGTAATTTTCTTTCTAGTTTATGAAGGTTGAGAAGCTATGTCAGAGAAGGGATACAAACCAAGTCCTGGAATGGAATCTAAGGACAAATTCCCAGAAACCAGCAAAGGAAATTAATAGAAAGATGCTACAACAAAGGATTTACTTTGAGCCTTTCTTCCAGGCTTATGAATCTGACCATGGATGGCACATGTTTCTGAAGCCAGCCTGAAATGCCTTTTACTTCTAATTGCAACTTTAAATGTCTCAGAATTACTATTGCACAAATATCGTCAAATGAGTTTGTAGCAAAGGAAATTAGAATCAAATAAAATGATACATACATCTACAGAGCCATGGAGCTATTAACTGTAGCATATCTCTTAACTGAATTAATGGCCATATTCAGTATGAAGAATCCCATTGGCCTCTCCTGCTGTTAATATGAAGCTGCACTGGTGCCTTCTAGTTCTCCACCCAAATTTGAGATTTCAAAGAAACCCAGCTGTACATCCTGCTCTGAATGCTAGGGGATCCATTTTCCTTATTCTCATAGCCTGAAAGCCTCATTTCTTAAGGTATTTTATTAACTTTGTTTATATGCCCTACAAACATTAGAACCTAACCGTAATTGTTGTAACCATAAGATGACTAAAAATGAAAAGCTTGGGCTGGCCAAATAGCTCAGTGGATTAAAGCATCTGCTTGGGCACACGCAGGGGATGGGGATCCAATCCCCAGATTGCCATGCTGGCCCTGCCCATAGGGCACACTGAGACTGTGATTGAGACCAGGTATGGTGGCGTGTGCCAGTAATCCCAGCTCTTTGGGAGTCTGAGCACAGACAGAGCACAAGTCCTATCTATATAGTGAAACCTTGTAGACCCTTACTAAAAACAATACAATAAACTAATTAATTAATTAAAATAAAAATGAAATGCTTTAGAAAACCAGAGTGCAAGAAGTTCAGCATAAAACAAGGAAACATGTGGTTTACCCCACCTATGTTTCTCATTATGGATAGTAAGCACTTCTTCCATAGTCTAGTAATGTTTGATGCTTTTAGGCTAGAACAGAAAAACTTTCTCTTAAAAGCGAATATGACTGGGTTACCTGAGCTGCCTGTTGAAACAGACAAGACATCCATTTTTACATAAGCTAAAAATAAAACCACTCTTCAGAAGGACAAATAAAAATTCTTAGCCCCATGAAATGACAGCAGAAAAAATGCTATGCTCTTTTCTTTGACAGTTTTATCATATCAAAATTCCAAGGTCAACCCAAATACTAACTAATAAAGAATACAGACAATGCAAAATAATTCTTATTTTGGGTCAGTCAAATAGCTCCGCGGATTAAAGCACCTACAAGCAGGTACAGGGATCAGGTTTTAATCCCCAGGCCTGCCATGCAGGCCCTGCCCTGGGGTGCACTGAGAAGATGACTGAGACTGGGCGTGGTGGTGCGCACCTGTAACCCCAGCTCTTGGGAGGCTATACACAGGTAGATCACTGTGAGTCTAATCTAGTAGTGAGACTCTGAACACCTTGTAGACCCTTCCCTAAAATACAAATAAATAAATAAATAAATATTCTCTTCTTAACTCTAAGTTAAATTATAAGATTAAAAAAGCCATAGCAGATGTGCCACTCAATCCAGCTATTCCCTATAGGAGCTTCAAAAACTCCATACCACAGTGATATATGTGCACCCATAGCAGCACAGTTTGTAATCAGTAAATCTTGGAAACAACCCAAATGCCCATCAACTGAAGCATGTATAAAAAACATGATGTCTTTTTATATAATGCAGTACTACTCCACAGTAAAGAAGGATAAACTGGAGAATTTTGTAAGTAAATGGATGCAACTTGAGATCATGCTCATAAGTGAAATAAATCAGACCCATATGTGCAAGCATCATATTGTCTCTCTAATGTGCAAAATTGAATAAGTAAATAAGATTGAATATGTACAATAAATAATATGACTGTGAAGTAACTTTTCAAGAGAAAAGATAAACTGATTAGGGAAAAGGAAAAAGAAAAAAATATTTACGCACAATATAATTACGACAGTTATACAGATAGTTTCCCTTAGTTCATTGAAAAGAAAGCTTGGTGGTAATATTGTTTGGGCAAGATAGCATGTCTGTATCTTGAACTCTGAATAAGTACTATTAAGAAACACTATGCAATGTATTAATTATTTTAATTCTCCTGCTAACCTGTCTTGAAACTGTTTCATTCTTGTTTTTTCCTCTTTAAAACACAAAAAGGGCCATAGCAAACCAAAGCAAAAATTCTGGCCCAACTAATAAAGTAGTTCCTGTTGAGGCAAACCAGATATTTCAGACTGATGCTTTCAGTCCTCAGAATGCCTGAGTAATTGCCTGTCTGTTTGCCACAGGCAAGGAGAGAGGGACATCACATCCCAGTTTCCTTAGATTGAGCAATGAGTGTAGTCTCAGCTCTGTGGACAATAGAGAAAGAACATTCTCAGCTGCAGGGGATATGATTAGAGAGTAGCTCTGCCACTTAAAAATAAAGACAGCCTTGGTCAGCAGTGAGGAAGGTGAAAGCATCACTGGTCCGTGGAAAGACCATGTGCAACTTAGTGGAACAGATGCTCCAGTTAACACCACACCCAAGGACAGTGTTACTTCTCTCTCTACCAAGGTGAGAATATGAGATCTGATATATTACAGGGTTCCCCATAGACAATATACACCATATTTATAATTATACTTTCTTTATAGGGAGTGACATGCGCTCTAAACTGTATGGGGAACAGGGCATGTTTCAGCTCACCACCACCTTCTAATGGCTGCTAGCTCAGTCCCTGTCATGCACTTGCTACAAAAAAACATTTTTGCTAAAGAAGTAAATGCTCAGGGCCACAGAGATAGCTCAGTGGTCTAAGTGTCTGCCAAGGCAAGCACAAGGATCCGGGTTCGATTCCCGATACTGCATGCTATGCTGGCCCCACATGTGATGGCACCTACCTGTAGTCCCAGGGCTGAGGAGGCCGAAACAGGAGGATCGCTGAGTCTGAGCTGCATAGTGAGACCCTGTACCAAATACAGAAATTTAAAACAAAAAAGAATAAGTAAACACTCATCTTTAGTTTAGTTGAGCCAAGGACTAGGGCAGATCATTTCACTGTTGTCGTTTTAAAATATTCTCTCAAATACTGGAACTTCATTTGGTTTAAAATGACCACTTGTGACAAGTTACTATTGCCACCCCATAATATCCATTCTCATGTGGTAATACATCTGAATAAAAGACCACCCTTTGTCGGAGCAGCTGGATATGCCTAGTATCCAGCTGTTCTGACCTCTAAGATGCAAATGGAAAGATGTGCAACTTTCAGGCAGTTCTCTTCAAAATAAAGCTTGACTTAGTTAAAAAAAAAAAAAAGAAAAGAAAAGAGGTCTTTATTGCCTTCCGTTTCCCTCCTTGCTGATGTCTGTACTATGCTTTTTAGTTTTTATCTTATTTTTTAATTTGTTTTTTGGATATAGAGACTTGCTACAAAATTGACGCTAGCCTTGAATTCACTATATAACCCAGAGTGGTTTCAAACTCTTGGCAATCCTCCTACCTCAGCTCTCCAGTGCTAGATTGACAGCTGTGCGCCACTGCACCTCGCTTATATAATGACTGTAATTTGGATGGCTCCCTGAAGCCTTTCTGGATCAAGGGGATGATTTTGAAGTTGAAAACAATATGCTAATGTATCACAGGAAGTTAATAGAAGTTTGGATCCCTCATAGCTAGCCGCTCAGTCACAATTCCAACTCTGGATTACCCATTTCTAAAAGCATTTCATATTACAAAAATGAAGTTCTAGTTTATTTAATCCCAAGAATATAAGGCTGGGTCCAGTGGTTTCATCCCTTACTTTTTTTTATACTGTAAATTTGTACTTTAGAGTAATGGTAGCTGGTTGTACATCTCAGTAGCTTTACCTCAGGGATACAGGAAGCAATGTATGTATTTATCTACCGCATATGTTGAATGGAAAGGTGTGTGCATATGCACCAAAGTGGCAAAACAGGACTTTTTTACCCACCTTTTGTTCTAAATAACTTTGTTTTACGTATGTGTATCCAAGCATCACGAAGAGGCCAAAAGATGCACAATACTCCAGAACTTGTTTTTTTTTTTTTTTAATGTATTTAGTACACAGTCTACAGGGTCTCATTACACAGATCAGCTCTGTAGTGATCTTCCTGTTTTCAGCTTCCCAAGTGCTGGAATTACAGGTGCAAAGCCACCTTGCCCAGTCTGTCACCGTCTCAGCATGCTGGGGGTGGGGAGCATAGCACACCAGGAATCGAACCCTGGTCCCTCCATTCTGCCTATAGATGAACAGGCAGGCACAGCATCAAAAAAGACCTACTATGCTTTAGTCCACTGAGCTATCTGGCCAGCCTCAGAACTCAGTTTTTAAAAGTTTTCTTTTGATTTTTCTGGTTTAAGTAGCTCATTTCAGTACAATAGCACATGAAACACAGATTTGCAACTGTGGAAGAAACCAAAAGTGAATCATCAGGCCCCTCAAGCATGAATGATGGAGATGACCCCTTATGTACACGTTTTCATAACAGAAGAGTGGTGTGGGAGGGGGGTGGTGGTGGTGACATTGACATTGGCCATGTGAGCCAAAGGTCTTGTGACAGTGAAGTGGAGCAAGAATGGATTGATGCAGACACAGGGAACACAGACCTCCTTGACTCAGATGATGAAGAAAACAATATGAGTACATGTTTGACCAGTTGAAATGTTGTGAAATGGCTACACAACTAAAAGGAATTACCCAGTGTTAGCACTAGGTCCAAAAATATAGTGAGGATCTTGGCAGGGGTGAAAGATATTGGATAGAATGCCAGCACTGACATTCAGTGCTATAAAGTGTAACAGATGAAATGCTCCAAGATGCTGTGAAATACACAAAGGCTGATATGCAAGTAAAACATTCTGTATGCACCAATAGACACATTAAAATTGTATTTATTATGATTCCTCACTTGCTCAATTGAAAGCATTCATAGGTCTTGTTGTACTTATCAGGGATTTTTCATGATGATAGCAGAAATATAAAAGACTTGTTGAAAAGCAATAGATCAAAATATGGCATAAAAATGTAAGCCCTTATAAATGTGAAGATGTTATGCTTTCAATTTGAACATTTATTTTGGAACTCAGCCATTAGTTCTTTATACATGTAGTAATAAACCAAATGATGTTGTGAACATACTTGTTGCTCCCATTTCCCAAACTAATCAGAATGTGACATTCAGCAATTGGTTCACTGATTTCCAGTTGATGCTACATTTGCTAACAGAGCACAAGTTTACCAGCACAGAAACTGTATGCAGAAACAAAGCAGAAAATCCAAATGAAATGCTGGAATTTTAAAAGAGAGAACTGAATAATACAATCTTTGGATTTCAAGAAGGTATAACATTGGTCTTAGATATGGCAAAGAAAGCCGAACTTGTACTGATGTTGTCAACGTTTCACTATATTGGAAATAATTGATAACAAAATGGAAGGCTGACATGGAAAATTTTTACAATAAAACTGATGGGTAAGTAGATGTTGTTGATGAGTTACTTGACACATAAAGCATTGTCTAATGCTTATGTTTTACTTAATCCTAAACATGTGTACTACAAATAGTTTCACAATTTACAAAAAATAACATGCAAATAAAAAATAATTTTAAAAAGAAAATAATATGCAAAATATTATGAAGAAAGTTTCTTAGAGTATTGGGACTGGAACTCACAAGAGGTCATTTATAAAAGAAAAACAAAATATTTCTGCCCAGGAAAGTAGGCAAAAAATCATGGAATACACAGGTGAGCTGATAGGTGAACAAGCAGGCACAGCATCAAAAAGATCTACTATGACAACAGGGGAAAAAAAGATGACAACTGTGTCCTATAAGAAATTACAGGGAAACTAAACATACATCCTGAGTGTAAGCAATACTTGTGCGTGGAACATGTAGTTGTCGTGCATGAAGACTGCCTCAACTATATAACAGTATGACTGCGTAACTTTTTAACAGTTGAGGCAAAGCTTATTTTTGTGGTAGAAGGCCACTGGTGTTTTTACTGCAGTTCATATAGTAATTTATTTCTGATGTTATCTCTTAGGTTTTGTAAGCAAGTGCACATTTGGTGGAAAAATGTTGATGTTTATTCTAAGTGCACAACACATATTAATAATTCAATATTTTACTTTTTGATATTTTATGGTCTTTTAACTGCACACTATATAATATAGTAAGGACCTCCTGAAAAAACAGCAAGACCACTGAAACGTTAAGTGTGTCCTACAAAAATACCAAGGTGTCAAAACACATGTGCTGTCAGTGTAAGCAATACATGTGTATAGAACATGCTGTTATCATGTGTGCTTTCTGCATTAGGTGTGATAATTGAGGTAAAGACTTTTTGTGACATGCAGTTGGTATTTTCACCATAGTTCATGTAAGAATGTGTGTTGTTCTTTTTTAGACTTAGTACATCAAAAACCAATGTTGAAAACCTTGATTTTTTATAGACACTCAATAAATATTAAAAATTCAATAATTTAATGATTCACTTCCTGTTAAGTACATTGTTTAATATAACAAAACTCATACAATTAAAATTAATGAAATTCATTGGTAGAAATATTCTATAGAATAAACATGAGTCTGATAGACCCATATTTCTCCACCTTGGTTACAAATTTAGTCTTAGGCTCTGGGGCCACTATTATTTGGTTTTCTATTAAGTCTGGTGACCAACCCCTTAATCAATTTGAGGGATCTGATCAGTCACCAATAGCACAACTTATTTTTGCAACAATCTTGTGATGCATATTATTATTTCATTTTATGATCTCACTGGTTCTTTGATTTAACTAAGGAAGGTCATTGGATATAAAAGCTAATTAGTTTCAGAACCAACACAAAATCCAGTTTTCTTATTCATGTGATTCGTTTTTCTTTTCCTTACTGTCACACTGAGCCAAGGTATACCATACCAGAAGCTTCTAATGTAGTACATGCAAGCAAAGATAAGGTCCTAAATTTGTTCTGTTTGCCAGGGCAGGGAAAGCACGGAATGGGCAGGTATATTGTCCAAAGACCTCATAGATTAGCAAAACTATAGCCAGTTGTATAGACAGAATCCAATAAGGAAAGGAAACTCAGCACCACAAGCAAGCTCAAGGGCAGGAGGTTGTCAATCATCATTGTCCCCCATAACGTGGTCCTGCTGTTCACATGGCACTTATGGGTAAGTTCAAGTCTTAGGAAAACATACGCTGAGAAAAAAGAGAGTTGGAAAAAAGAAGCCCAACCTTAGACTCTAGGATGTGATGTCTTAGGAATTAATTAAGTATGGACTGTCCTGCTCGAGAGGGCACAAGATAAGTGTGGAAACTCAGGTTATAGTCCTGGAACTCCCAGATTAGAACCAATAAGCACCACACAACACTAGAAGTGAAGATATAAAACTTTTGTATGCTGTCTGGTCCCATTATGGATATATGTTCTGAAATAGGATGGCAGTTTTAAGAAGAGAGATAGGGAATAGACTGGCTATGACCTTAGTTTAGTAGTAAAAACCTCTGCATTGAAAATATCCTTATGCACATGTCATAACAGGAGGAATATACGCATAATTTCAAAATAGTAAATGTGAATTGCCTAAAATAAGTAATCATTCTAAAAAGCATTGACTCTGTACCGAATTAAAAACACCCCTGAAAGCATTGTTAAAGCCTAGAGTTTTTAGATAATAAAATTTATTCTTCTCATCCAACTTTTACATCATCTTACTATTAAGGATAGTGGTTTTTCTGGATGGTTGTTAATGATCGTTTTCTTTACTATATTTTAGGCCATTTAGCAAAGTTTATTGATTTATATTTCCTTGTAATTAGTTGTGGTGATTAAAATAGCTTTTATGGCCCTCTAGAGATTGACTTTATAAAAAGAATCAACATTTTCCCCAAATTGTGTTTTACAATATGGTTAAATACTGCTCAAATTTAATACTAACCCATCATTGGTGAAACTGTGATTTCATATGTAGTTGTTTTCTGTACTTCTATTTATAGAGCACTATCAACTGATCAGATAGCAGCAAGTAACAGCAGCCAACTTTCACTGTGTTTAGAGAAAGTTGAGCATTGTGTTACACATCTTTTTTATGTTTATTATTTTATTGAAGAACAAATAGCAATGAAACAGTTTCAAGACAAATTAACACGACTTATTCAATAAATTAATACATTGCAAACTGTCTTCATAATGTTTTGGTATCATACAAGGTGCATACATGATATTATACTTGCAGACATTATTATAGCAGATGTCTCTAATCAATGAATTAAGAGAATGTAGCTGTTTACTTATCTTATTTTTTTATACTTGAATTATATCACAGGTTCAATAATGAATACTTTCTACCTAGTTATTTTCCTAGTGGTTGTCCATAGTACTAGAAGTTGACATAATATCTTGTCCAACCACTATTAGTGGAAATCTTGCTTCTCATAGAATTATGCAGAAGCATGGCATATTTATCCTAACTGTACTGTTTATACACACACATCATAGTTCTTCCTTTGTATCCCCCTTTTTTTGTCTAGACCTGTCAAAGATGAGCACTCCATTGTCATTAAACCAATTTAGGTGTGAGAACTTAGCAACACAATCCAACACAGTCCAGTATTTCACAATAATAGTGAGTTATCTGAAGAAGTTGTTGACTGTAGCCATTTACAACGTATTATTATGGCCCCACATTATATACCTCATTTTTATACTTTTCTGTGGGATGGCTAAGACAAAGATACAGCAAGACCTATATACCAAAAAATGTAGCTTTCATTTCTGATGAGGTCAGTGAAGTCCGCTCAGGGTTTATCTTGTAATCCTGTACCTTACTCTGTAGATCCTTTGTCTGCGTCATCCATGTGGATGAGACACAGCCAATGCTTGACCAGTTTGCTCTCTGTGAGAGCCTTAGAGAAAGTTTTCTTTCCATGTGACTCCCCCCAGGTGCACTATAGATCATCAATCTTTTTCCTCTGTGGTTCCATAATCTCTTTGATCAGAAAATTTGGGGCACAACTGAGTTTCATGATGTTACAGTATAGGTTCTCCTATGTCCTGAGTCTTCACTGACCTTGAAAGGCTAGGGCTAAAATGTTGGCTGGCCTTGTGGCTCTTCTATTTCTCCAATTTTGATCTGTGAACTTTGGTTGTTAACCATCCAGAAGAAAAGCTGATTAGTACCCTGCAGGATATGCCATTCAGTTTGCCCTAACTATCTGACTAAATTCTTTTTAGTTGTTGTTGTACATTTCTATTTCTATTTCTTCTTTTGACTTATTCTAGGGAGACTATATGATATTTGCATATGTGTGTCTGGTTTATTTCACTTATGAGTATATGTTCAAATGGCATCTACTTCAGTATAAATGCTTCAAGTTTATCATTCTTTATAGCTGAGTAATACTCCATTATATAGAAATACCATATCTTTTTTCAACCATTCCTCATGTAACGGACATCTTGGTTGTTTCCAATATTTTACTATCACAAATTGTGCTGCAATAAACATAGGTACACATATATCACTATGTTATAATGTTTTCAGTTCCTTTGGGAAAATTCCCAGTAGGGTGATAGCCAGCTTGAATGGGATTTCTAGTCCTACTCTTTTGAGGAGTCTCCACACTGACCTTCACAATGGTTGAACCAGTCTACATTCCCACCAGCAGTGGAGAAGTGTTCCCTTTTCCCCACAACCTCTCCAACATTTGTTGTTGGTTGATTTCCTTATGATACCCATTCTTTCTGGAGTGAGATGGTATCTAAGTGTTGTTTTTATTTGCATTTCACGAATGGCTAGCAATTTGGAACATTTTTTCATATATTTATTCGCTTCTTTAATTTCATCGTCAGAGAATTGTGTACTCATCTCACATGCCCATTTCTGAATTAGGTCTTTATATTTGAGGGCCCCTAATATATCTTTTTTTTTTTTTTTTTTTTTTTTGTCTTTTTTGAGACAGGGTCTCACTGTGCAGTTCAGGCTGGCCTTAAGCTCACTTTGTAGCTCAGGCTGGTCTCGAACTCACAACAATCCTCCTGCCTCAGCCTCCCTAGTGCTGGGATTATAGGCATGCGCCACCACGCCCGGCTCCCCCTAATATATCTTAGTTATTTATATATTCTAGAGAGCAGACCTTTGCCTGATTGCTTATTAGTTAGGATATTTTTTCAAAATTTGTGGGTTGTCTTTTCACTCTGTTGACAATGTCTTTTGATGGGCTATAACTCCTCAGAAAGAGTTGATCCCAGTGTTTATTCTTTCATGTGTTTCCCTTGCAAAATATGTTTGTTTATGAACTCTTTACCTACACCTATGTTTTCAAGAGTTCCTCCTACTTTTTCTTCCAGGAGATTGAATGTTTCTGTTTTAGTGTTTAGATCTTTAATCCATTCTGACTTTAGCTTAGTGCATGGTGACAGAGCTGGGCCAAGTTTTAGTTTTCGGCATGTAGAAAGCCATGTTTTCCTGCACCATTTGTTAAAGAGGCTATCCTTCTTCCAGTAAGTATGATTGGCCCCTTTGTCAAAAATCAGATGGCTGAGTGTGTTCATAGATGCTTCTGCACCTTCTAATCTATTCCATTGATCCTCAGGTCTATTTTTTTGCCAATACCATGTTGATTTTATCACAGTGGCTTTTTAGTATAATTTCAAGTCAGGAATTGTGATGCCTCCTGCCTTGTCTTTATTGGCCAAGATTGCCTTTGCTATTCTAGGTCATTTTAGGTTCCAAATAAATTTTAGGAATCATTTCTCTATATCTGGGAGGCATGTTGGTGGCAGTTTGATAGAGATTGCATTAAATCTGTACAGCAATTTTGGGAGTATGGCCATCTTCACACTGTTGGTTCTTCCTATCCAGGAGCATGGAATATCTTTCCATTTTCTGAAATCCTCCATAATCTCTTTTCTTAGGGTGTTGTAATTTTCCATGAAAAGATCTTTGACTTCCTTGGTTAAGTGAATCCCAAGGTATTTCATTTTCCGCGGTGCTATTGTAAAAGGTATTGTTTCCCTTTCAGTGTGCTTGTTATCTGTGTAGAGGATGCTATTGAGTATTGACTTTGTATCCTGCTATGCTACTGAATTTCCATATCAATTCTAGTAGTTTCTTGGTGGAATTTTTTGGGTCTTCCATGTAAGGTATCATGTCTTCTGCAAATAGTGATAATTTAACTTCTTCTTTACCTATTCTTATTCCTTTTATTTCTCCCTCTATTCTTATTCCTTTTATTTCTCCCTCTTTTCTAATGGCTGTTGCTAATGATTCCAAAATTATATTGAATAGGAGGGGTGATAGAGGACATCCTTGTCTTGTACCTGATTTAAGAGTAAAAGATTTCAGTTTTTCACCACTTAGGATTATATTAGCTGTTGGGTTGTCCTAGATGGCTTTTCTCACATTAAGTTAGAGTCCATCTATTCCAATTTTCTGTAGGACTTTGAACATGAATGAGTGTTGGACTTTGTCAAAAGCTTTCTCTGGATCAATTGAGACTATCATGTGGTTTTTAGACTTTACTCTGTTAATATAGTGTATACATTTATAGATTTTCAAATATTGAACCATCCTTGCATCCCTGGGATGAATCCTACCTGGTCATGGTGTATGATCTTCTTGATGATTTGCTGTATTCTATTTGCTAGGATTTTATTGAGTATTTTTGCATCTATGTTCATGAGGGAGATTGGCCTGTAGTTCTCCTTTTTAGTTGTGTCTTTCCCTGGTTTTGGAATCATTATAATACTTGCCTCCAGAAATGATTTTGGGAGAATTGCTTCCTTTTCAATTTCACTGAAGAGTTTGTGGAGTGTAGGGATTATATCTTCTGTAAATTTCTTGTAGAATTCAGCTGTAAATCCATCAGGACGTGGACTTTTCTTTGTCGGTAGGCTTTTTATTACATTTCATATTTCTTTGGCTGTTATTGGCTTATTGAGAGTAGTCATATTTTCTTTGTTCCGTTTTGGTAATTTGTACCTTTCTAGGAATGTGTGCATTTCATCTGTGTCTTCTATTCTGTGAGCGTAAAGATTCTCAAAATAGCTATTGACAATTTTCTGATTTTCCGCTGGATCTGTGGTGATTTCACCCTTTTCATTTATTTTTTTTTATTTTTTTATTTTATTGAACTACAAATGTCAATCAGACAGTTTCAAGACACCTTAACAATACAGATTCAATAAATTAATACATTGCAAACTGTTTTCATAATGTTTTGGTATTGTACAAGGTGCATACATGATATTATATTTACAGATACTATTTTAGCAGATATCTCTTATCAGTGCATTAAGAGTGTAGCTGCTTACTTATCTTATTTTTTTATATTTTTCATTTATTATTGCTTGTATTTGAATTTTCTCTTTCCTCTTTTTGATGAGATTGGCTAGAGGCTTATGAACTTTATTTAGTTTTTCAAAGAACCAACTTTTTGATTTCTGGATTCTTTGAACTGTTTTCTTCATCTCAATTGAATTAATTTCTGCTCTAATCTTTATGATTTCTTCTCATCTTTGAGCTCTTGGTTTCGTTTGCTCTTCTTTTTCGAGATGTTGGAGGTGCAACAGTAGGGTGTTTATTTGCTCCCATTCTGCTTTCCTAATGTGTGAGTTCATAGCTATGATTTTCGCTCTAAGAACTGCTTTCATCGCTTCCCACAAATTCCAGTAAATTGTGGTTGAATTTTTATTGAATTGCAGATATTGTTGAATTTCTTGTTTAATTTCTTCTGTGACTCATTAATTGCTGAGTAGTGTGTTGTTTAATTTCCATAAATTTAGTGGGTTTTGCTGGTTTCTTCTGTCCTTTAGTTCCAGTTTCATTGCACTGTGATCAGATAATATGCATGAGATAATTTCTGTTTTCTTGCATATACCTGTTTCTTGCATGACCTCTAGACTAGTATGTGGTCTATTTTGGAAAATGACCCATGTGCAGCTTAAAAAAATAATGTGGTTGGGTGGAACACTCTGTATATGTCCACCAGGTCCATTTGTTTCAAGCTGTAGTTCAGCTCTGCTACTTCCTTGATAATTTTTTGTCTGGTTGATCTATCTTTTTGAGATAAGAGGGTATTAAGGTCTCCTATTAAGATTGTGGTCTTAGATATTAGGTTTTTCATGTCCATTAATATTTATCTTACATAGTTGGGTGCTCCTGTGTTTGGTGCACAGATATTTATGAGTTATCTCTTCCTCTTGAATTTTTCCCCTGACCAACATATAGTAGCCTTCTTTGTGTCATTTGATCATTCTTGGTTTGAAGTTGAGACTGTCTGAGGACAGAATTGCTACTCTTGCTTTTTTCTGAGGTGCTGGCGCATGTAGTATTATTTTCCATCCTTTGACTTTGAATGAATGTCCTTTTGAGTTAAGTGTGTTTCTTGTATACAGCATATTGTTGGATTTGTTTCCTAATCCACTGTGCCAGTCTATTTCACTTATTTGGTGAATTGAGTCCATTTACATTGACAGTTATAATTGAAATGTGTTAGTTTATGATTGTCATGATGTTTACCTGCTGTTGTTTACTCCTTTTTATCTTGTGTTTAATTGTCTGTCCTATTTAGTGGGTTCCTTCTCTTTTCATTCATGAAGTTCTGTTCATTGTGGTCTCTCTCTAGAACATCTTTCAGTAGCCTGTGTAGGGATGGCTTTGTCATCATTAAGTTCTTTAGTTGTTCTTTGTCATGGAAGTATTTCACTTCTCCATCAAACTTGAAAGAGAGTTTTGCAGGGTATAATAGTCTGGGATGGAATTTGTTTTCATACAGGACTTGAAGAACTCTGCTCCGTGCTCTCCTTGCCCTCAGTGTTTGTGTACAGATGTCAGTTGTAATTCTGATGGGCTTTCCTTTGAATGTGATCTGCTCCTTCTCTCTAGCATCTTTCAGTATACTATTCTTGTGTTGGATTTCTGGGATCTTGACTATTATATGTATCGGTATGTTTTTACTTGTGTTGAAGTTATTTGGTGTTCTGCATGCTTCGGTTAGCATGTTGGATTGTTTCCTCATATTTGGAAAGTTTTCTGAGATTACTTCTGCCCATATTCTTTTTGTATCATTTATATTAACTCCTTCATTCTCATTTATGCCAATTAATCTCACATTGTTCATCCTGGTGTCATCTTGCATTTGATGGATTACTTTTTTCTGCATTCTCGTTGTTTTTAAGAGATTCTTTCTCACCTTTTCACTAGTTGCACCAGCGTCCTCAAGATCTGAAACTCTGTCTTCGCTTTCACTCAAACAGTTTTGTAGACTTGTGATTCAGATTTTTAGTTCTTCTATATCCCTTCGACTCTGCTTCATGTGTTCTACTTCTTTTTTTATGCATTGCTCATTCCAGGAATCCATCATATTTCTGATCTCCTGGTTTTTTTTTTTTAATCCGTGTCTTCTTTAGAGGTAGCTCTTCATTCTTTTTCTGCAGAGTTTCTTCCAAATTGGGTTTCCTCTGTATATTTCCAGAATTGTTTCTGTATTTCAGATGCTATGATTTCAAAAAATTCTTTTTTGATTTCAGAAATTATTTCTGCTTTGAGTTCCTCATGACCTTTCTGCTGTTGTGTCTTTGCTTCCGACACTATTAATTCATACATTTCAGCTGGAATAGTGTTCTCTGCACTTGTTCTGGGAGAGCACTGGGTTTTCCCCAGATGTTTCTGGATTTGATTCTTTATTTCAGATGCTATGTATTCAAATATTTCTTTTTTTATTTCAGGCATTAATTCTGGTGTGAGTACCTCTATACCTTTCTGCTGTTGTTCATCTGCTTCCTTCTCTGTTAATTCATTCATTTCAGCTGAGCTAGTATCCTCTGCACTTACTGATGGACTCGAGACCTGAGATTGCAGTTTTCTCCTTGTCTTTGTCATTTTGTATAGCACTGACCTTAGCGCATAATGAGATTCAGGTGCCAGTCTATTAAGTTTGAGATTATCCAGTTATGCCTGGCTTGGATCTAGCTGTTGTGTTCAGTTCCTTTTTGCTGCAGCTCCTGTGGTTCCCCACTGTTGGGACCCTGGTCAGGGGAGCACTGGGGGGCACAGAAGCTCTCCCTCGTGCTCACCAGGCTGGGCCGGGGTGGATTGATTGACAGGAGAGTTACCAAAATTTCTTGCTCCCATGGCAGGCTTGGGGGGCAGGGGGCTCCAAGGGGTTGCCAAGCAGGTCTGTCTGGGGTGTCCCAGGCAGGTCTTGGGCTAGGATGTCTTGGGGCCTTAGGCTCTGGATGGAGCAGAGAGCGCAGGGAGAAGCCAAAGGCTCTCCCTCAGACTCACCACACACTCACCGAATTTGGATGCCCAGGGAGTCGCGGAAATTCCCACTAGCTTGGGGGGCTTTGGGGTAGGGGCTGCGGGGAGTTGCTGGCAAGTGGGCCCTGGTGTCTCAGGCTGGTAGCTCTCTCTTGGCGGGCTTTGTGTTGAGTATCTTAATGTATTATTTCATTTAATCCTTTCAACAACTCCATGAAGTAGAGACTACTTAATTGAAAGTTGAAGCATGATATTCTGCTGATAAATGGCAACGTAGGCATTTAAACTGAGGGCCATAGTGACTTTAACATTTCTGCATTTAACCACTCAACTACAATTGTTTTTTTCTAAGTGAGCCAGACAGAATACAATTTGTACCCAGGTGTGTCAGAAATTCTTAAGCTGACATAATTTGAATAGCATAGGGGACCCTTCTTACCCATCTCCCCATCTCCTAACCTCATTTGAAGCTAAAATTCCACACAATATTATGCTGTTGACTAAGATGCCATAGAAAGATAAGTTTCTAGAAAGATAAGTGCTCCAATACAGTGGTATTCAAATAGTGGATTGTCAAAGAGCTAACTATATGAAAATTTTAGAAAAAAGCATACACGCTTGTCTTCATGTCCTTTGTGTCAGGGAATGCCTTCTTAAATACAACACTAAAAGTACTAGTAATAAAATAAAAGAATTGATGAACAGGATTCTATCAAAATGATAAAATCTTATGCTGAAAAATGATACTGTCAAGAAAGTTAGAAGGGGAGCTAGGCAGGCATTGTGACATATTCCTGTAGTCCCAGCTACTCAGGAAGATGAGGCAGGAGAATAACTTGAACCCAGAAGTTCAAAAAAAGCCTCAAAAGAATGAAAGAAGAGAGGAAACAAGCAAACAACTAGCAAGCCAACTTATATAATGGAAAAATATTTTCAATCATGTATCTATAAAGGACTTTATACCTCATATATGTAAAGAACTCTTAAAATTTAATGAAAAGGCAAGTCAACCAATTAATGAGCAAAACATTTGAGTAGACATTTCCCCAGAGAAGATAGAATGGTGGCTGAGAAATACACAAAAAATGTCCAACATCATGAGACATCCAGTAAATGGAAATCAAAACCACAGAGATACCATTTTGTTGTGTACCATGCGGCTCTCCATGCTTCCAGGGAAAAATGACAAGAGGATGGAGAAACGAAGATAAGTGATGAGACAAAAGCTGAGGTTAGGTGAAGCCCTTTCTCTTCTGATGGGAGGAAAGAAACTGCTCAACCACTCTAGGGGCATTTATTTATACCTTTGACAAGATCAGTATGGAGCCAACACATGGCTGCCTAGTCACTAATGGCTGGGATTGTCTCAGTGCTCTTTGTTCTTTGACCAGCCTTGCCTCCCCTCACCCACCCCCCACCTGCATGTGTAACAAGTTTCCAACTTCAGTCCATCTCTACACCACTTCACACTTCTAGAGCATCTATCAGCAAAGACACGCTATGGTGTCTTTGGGCAGTAGCAAGCTTGGTGAAGGTGTAGGGAAACTGAAGCTGAGTACATCACTTATGAGAAGGTAAAATGTTGTGAAGACACTTTGGAGACATTCTAATGATTCCTCAGCAAGTTAAAATTACTGCATCACTGGACAATTCTACTTCTAGGTATATAACCCAAAGTACCAAAAACAGGTACTCAAACAATAGCTTTTCATTGTTACTACTTCATTGCATGTGTACACATTTGTTTAACCATTTTTCTCTTGGTGAGCGTTTGGAATGTTTTCACCATTTGAATATTTAAAGTGCTGTTACTTGTTTTTAATACTTTTGGGTATATAGCTAGGCTAGAACTACTGAGCAATGCCAAATTTAAAACTAAATGTAATGGTAATATCAAATTTCATTTTTAAAGAAATCATCAAATATTTTCCACCATGGCTGAGCACGATTTCACATCCTTACCACTAATGTTTAAGGTTCCAGTTTTCTCACATCTTCACCAACATTTGTTTTTCATGTATGTCCCATTTCTAAACTGGGGATTGAACTCAGGCCCTTGAGCTTGCCAGGGAAGTGCTTACTCCACTGAGCCATCTCCTTGAGCATGTCCGATTTCTAATAATAGTCACTTCAGTGTGAAACATATCTCATTGTAACTTTGATTTTTATTTTATTAGATAACTCATGATGTTGAATGTCTTTTCATGTGTTTGTTGGCCACCTGTACATCTTTTTTGAGGAAATGCCTAATCAAATCTTTTTGCTCAGTTTAAAATTAGGCTATTTTTAATTCTGTTATTAAGTTACAAGAGTACTTTATATATTCTGGATGCAAATTCCTCCTGAGATGTATGATTTTCAAAGTACTAATCTATACTGTTATGGTAGTAAATTCATAACACAAAGAATATTGCTGGATTTCAGAGCCTAGAAGAAAGGGGAGAATTAGAAGATACTACTTAATGGGCACAAAACTTTTCTCTGGCACGACAAAAATATTTTAGAACTAGATTGTAAGATATTTTCACAACATAATGTGTGAACTAAGTTCCATAGAACTATACACCCTTAAATGGTTATTTGTTATGTACAATTCACCTCAATAAAACAATATGCCTGAATTTACCAAAAGACATGACCTGTACACTTCCAAATATTTTGATAGATGTTTAAGTCTTAAGTAGGGACTATAGAACTCATTGTTAAAAGTCACTTCTCCCCAGATATACTTATAGATTTAATATAATTTCAAGTAAATTTCCAACAGGACTTTTAGTAAAATTGTGAAGCTGATACTACAACTTAAGCACAAAAGCAAAAGATCTAAAGTGCCCATAGCATTTTCTAAAAGGAAGAAAAACGAGTTGGGGAGATGGCTAAGTAGAGTAAGTGATTGCCTGGCAAGTGCAAGGGCCTGAGCTCAATCCCCAGTTTTGCAGAAAAAATAGAGTTCCAATTTAATGTACAACAAATAACCACTAAGAAAACAATATGCAATGTATTAATTATTCAAACTGTCCTACTAATTTGATTTGAAACTGTCTCACTGCTATTTGTTCTTCAATAAAATTATGAGAAAAAAAATAACCAATGGACTCAAATACATAAAAAAGAAGAAAACTATTGCAGAGATTTATATGACATACCATAAATCTGTACAGCAATCATAACAGTGAAAAAACAAAAATTAAAAAAATAAAAATAAATCATGACAGTGTGTGACCTATCTTAATAATTCACATTCCTGTAACTAAATAAAAAGTCCAGAAATAGACCTTTATATAGGGATTTGATTTTTGACAAAAGTGTCAAAGCAATGGAGAAATCTCTTCAACAAAGTGGTACTAAAATAATTCTGTATCCATATGAAAAATGAACTTTGAATGAAATTAATGTGAAGTAGATAATAGGCCTAAATGTAAGCTTAAAATTTTAGAACACAGCCACTCACAGTGATATGTACTTTTGGTCCCATCTACTCAGGGGTTGAGACAGAAGGATCATGAGAGCCCACAGTTGAAGGCCAGAATAAGCAACATAGTGTGTACACTCTCCAAAAAAAATGCTGCAAAACATAGAATAATATCGGCATACCTCTGTCTTAGACACAGTGTTAACTGCAATAACCGAAAAAAGCACCCTTAAAAATTGGACCCTGCCCATTACAATATCCCAATAAACAATGAGCATGCAAGCCACCAAGTAGCAAAAAAAGCATAC
Organism: Ctenomys sociabilis; assembly: GCA_004027165.1. Taxonomy (NCBI): domain Eukaryota; kingdom Metazoa; phylum Chordata; class Mammalia; order Rodentia; family Ctenomyidae; genus Ctenomys; species Ctenomys sociabilis. The sequence continues at coordinate 86,895 of PVKA01002168.1, forward strand.
AACATATATCTGATGAATAACTCACATCCAGGAAATACAAATAATCCATTTAATTTAATAATTAAAAGAAGCAAACAAAACCAAGGCTGGGGAGATAGCTTGGCAGTTTAAGTGCCTGCCTGGCAAGTGCAAGGACCCAGGCACCACATGCCATGCTGACCCCAGCACCCTGGGAGCATCATGCCAACCACTGAAATTGGGCATGGTGACACACACCTGTAATTCTGTAAGCACTGGGTAGGCTGAGACTAGAGGATCACTGTGAGTCCAAGATGCACAGTAAGACCCTTTACCAAATAAATAAATAAATAACTTTTTATAAAGAAGCAAATGAGTTTTTTTTTCTCAATGCTGGAAATCAAACCCAGCATTTCATGCATGCTAGGCAAGCACTTTGCCACTCAGCAACATCCTCTACTCTTTGCTAAATCACTTAATTAATTAATTAAAAAATAATAAATACTCAGGCTGCCCTTAAACGTTTGGGATCAAGCAATCCTCCAGACTCAGCCTTTCAAGTGAATTGCACTATAGACATGAGCCACAACACCTGGCTTCAATTCTTCAAACAAAATCATGAACATAAATTTAACAAAAATATGAATTACTAATATACATATTGAAAAGTGATCAGTATCATTAGTAATTACAAAGTACAAGTTAAGATCAAAATAAGATACTACTGTAACCCACCAAAATGACTAAAATGTAAAAGAACAGGAAAACCCAATATTGTCAAGATCATGAAGCAACTAGAACTCTCATGTACTGATTGAGATGTAAAATGGCACAAACTCTTTGGAAAGTGGTACTGTGATTTCTTATGAATAAATACCAGTTTCTTATAAAAACTAAATCACCAGCACTGCAACAAAATAAAAATAAACAAAAAATGGCATAGCACTTTTACTGTTTTTAAAAATGGTATTTTAGGGAAGAATAAAGATTGGTACAAGAATATTTAGAGCAGTTTTATTCAGATTAGCCAAGAATTGAAAACAGCTCAGGTGCCCATCAAAAGGAAAATCTATAAAATTAATTATGATATATTCATTTGACACAAACCACTCAGCCATATAAAGAAGTGACTTAGTGATCAAGTAATAACATGACTCTCAGAAACATTCCACTCAATGAAAGAGGCTCACACACACAAGGAAATATACTGTGGTTATTTTATCATAATTAGTTGAAATTTAAGTATAATTCCAAATGATATATATGGAGTTAAAATCACCATAGTGGTTGCCACTGTGAGGGAAAGGGAGGGATATATTGGGAAAAGGCAAGAAGAATTTTCTAGGATAATGGCAATGATATTTATTTATCTATTTATTTATTTATTTTTGTATTTTAGGGAAGGGTCTACAGGATGTTCAGGGTCTCACTACTAGATTGAACTCAAAATGATCTGCCCATTTACAGCCCCCCAAGAACTGGGATTACAAGTGCGTGCCACCATGCCCAATCTCAATTGCTGTCTCAGCACACCCCAGGGTTGGGTCCAGGGATCAAACCTTTGTAGTAGCTATTTATAGAACAAGATGCAGATATGATAGCTTGTCCAAAAGCTATTAGTACAAATCTTTCTTCTCAATGAACTAAGAGAAAGTATCTGTATATCTATCCTAACTGTTTTGTATACATATATATTTTTTTTCAGTACAAAATGGTCCTCATCCACATGACTGACATTGACAAAGGATCTACAAACTGCAGTATAGGGTTTCAGTGTAAATCCTGAGGGGACTTGACTATCAGACACAAGTGTTACATTTCTTGTTATATAGGTCTTGCTTTATCTTGTCTTATCCATCCAGTAGAAAAGTATAAAAACAAGGTACAAAAAGTAAAGCCATATTAATATGCTGAGCTGTAAATGGCTCTAGTCAACAACTTCTTCAGATAACCCACTACTATTGTGGACTGCTGGACTATGTTGGAGTGTTTTGCTGAAATCAAGCAACTATAATAATTGAATGACAAAAAGAAAAAAATAATTGAATGACAATAGAATACCCATCTCTGACAGGACTAAACAAAAAAAAAAGGGATACAAAGGAAGGACCATTTTGTGTCTGTAGAGACGAAATAGGATAGATATACAGCTACCTTCTCTTAATTGAATAAGAAAGATTTGTACTAATAGTGTTTGGACAGGATATCATGTCTGCATCTTTGTACTATGAATAACTAATATGAAGACAACAATATGCAATTTATTAATTATTGTAACTAACCTGTTTTGAAGCTATCTCCTTGCTATTTGTTTCTGAATAAAATTAATTAAAAATCAGAAATATGTATGCTAAAAATCATATAAACAATTCTCAACTACACATATGTTTTAACAACACTGGAATAAAACAGAACCAGAACATGAACAGTAGCTACTTCTATGTAGTAGAATAAAAATAAAAATTTTGTATTTTTAAATGTTTTTTCATACTATGTATATTACACTACTACAGTGAGCATAAGTTACTTTGGTAACCAGAACCAAACCTTTTTGGCTTGCTAAAATTAGCTAGTCAGAAATAATTCTTATTTCTAATTTTATATAGAGGTCTGGAAACAGTTTTTTGGTACTTGCTCATGTCTTACTCCCTTCTGGTAACATTTTGCATTCTCTTACAAAGCTCCAGGATGTATCATTAGCCTTAAGGTATTCAATAGTCTGTACTCACTTTATACACTCTGGCCAAGTCATATTGTGACTTTTGTCCTTCCTCAGAAAGCCTCTCTCCCTTCCCTGCTACACATATGCACATCCATGCATACACATACACACACACACACACCCCTATCCTTTCAGCGTTTTTCTAATTCACATCAGTCAGGTTGGCTACTTGGTTGGCCTACCTCTCTAGCACTTGCTCACTCAAGCTCTTAAAACCTAGGGAACAGTCATGGCATTTACTGGAATAAGAAGAACCAATAAGGTTAACTAATGCCTGCTAATTTGGGTCATTCTTTAGCATCAGCTTTCCTGTATTTCTTTTTGGCCAGCTTAGCTCACCCCAAGGGCAGAGCTGGCGTGGCACATGGCATGTGGTGCCAGAGATTGAACCACGGTCCCTTCCACCTTCCTAAGCTTGCCTAAGCACGCACTTTAGACCACTGAGCTACCTTGCTGGCCCCAGCTTTCTTCTATCTTATTTGTTTCAGATGGGTCTTTTTCTGAGTTGTTTCTTCTCTTTTTGTGTATTTTTTGTAACAGATTTATTAAGCTAGAGTTCCCATTCCATTTAATTCATCCACTGCAAAGAATACACCTCAGTGGGTTTTTGTTGTGTTATATATTTAAGTGTGATATAGTCACCACCACAATCAATTTTGTAAAATTTTTATTACTCTCAAAAGAAATCCCCTTTTTTGTTTAGTTTTGTCAGAGATGGGCATTCCATTGCCATTCATATATTGTAGGTTGAGGCGGCGGGCCTCACAGCAGGTAAGAGACGACGCGACTGATGATCGCGGAGACCAGCTGATGGCGCAGATCTAATTTATTGCGGAAGTGCGGGTGTACATATAGGGAGGTGAGGGGGTGGATCTGAAGGGTGAAGAAGATTATGTGCAGGGTTGTGATAGGAGTGTACGCACCCTGTGACACAGTTTGAGGGCCAGGGGACTTCCGGGAGATCAGACAGAGGAGTCTCAGCCCTTTGGTATGCCACCTCGGGGAGCCAGATTTGTCTACACCCGAGTGTCAGCTACCTGGGCGAGCCAGACTCTGCGTTTCTCCCTTCAAGGAACTAACAAAAAACATAATCCAGAAGGTAAGAAAGGTTGTTGAACAGATCTGGATAAAAAAATAAAGAGCTCTCAAAATGGTAGTTATGCATTGTAAAATATATTAGATGAGTCCATTTAAAAGGTCATTAAAAGCCGGGCGTGGTGATGCATGCCTGTAATCCTAGCACTCGGGAGGCTGAGGCAGGAGGATTATTGTGAGTTCAGGACCAGCCTGAGCTACAAAGTGAGCTTAAGGCCAGCCTGAACTGCATAGTGAGACCCTGTCTCAAAAAGACAAAAAAAATAAAATAAAATAAAATAAAAAAATAAAAGGTCATTAAAGATTTCTACAAAACAGTATCAATCTTATGACAGGTTATATACATATTTTGTGTGTGTGTGTGTGTGTGTGTGTGTGTGTGTGTGTGTGTGTAAAACAAGGAAGAAGTAATATAAAGTCAATGGAAAATGGAAATATACTTTTTAAAGTTTCTAAATACTAGGAGAAAATATATCATGTCTTTTTTTTCCAGAACTGGGGATTGAACTCAGGTCCTTGCGCTTGCCAGGGAAGTGCTTGTTCTACTGAGCCATCTCTCTGGCCCCTATCATGTCTTATAAGTAGATTGTAAGTCAAAGACATAGTATAAATCTTAAAACAAAAATTATGATTAAATAATATTCAGAAATTAATGAAGTATTTAATTAAAAATTAAATATTTCAAAACAATTGAACTAAGAAAAAAATTTTCATGATAGTATAGAATTACTAAAAATAAAACATAAGAAATACTGGCATGGCAAATATATGACCATCACTTCTAACAGTTTGGGGATAGGATATCACACAAAGTTCTAGTATGTTGTGGGCATGGACAGTGTCCGTGATGCTTACAGGTTTCCAGGTGTCACTTCTGGGACTGAGCTACTGCTATTTCCTTGATATTCACCCTGTAGACCCAGAAGGAATCATGATCCACTCAGTGCAGGAGAAGTCCATTTGTAGTTTGCTGATGGAAATATTTTCTGTATACAAAAGAATTGAAAGACTGCTTTTGTATACCTTTTTTGTTTCCTGTGTTTAATCATTTGTCCTCTTTGGTGGATCCTTTCCATTCTCATTCATGGAATTGTGGTCATTTTGATCCTTCTCTAGAATATATTTTAATAGTATGTGTAGGGTTGGCTTTGTCATCATAAAATTGTCAGTTGTTCTTTGTCATGGAAGTATGTTACTTCTCCATTATACTTGAAAGAGAGTTTTGCAGGGTGTATCAGTCTGGGTTGGAATTTGTTTTCATGCAAGACTTTGCTTCACGTTCTTGACTTGATGGTTTGTGAAGAGAAATCTGCTGTTATTCTGGTAGGTTTTCCTTTAAATGTGATCTATTTCTTTTGTTTAGCAGTTTTTAGTGTTCTGCTCCTGTGCTGAATTTCTGGGATCTTGATTATTATATGTCTGGGTGTGTTTTTAACTGGGTTGATATATCTGGTGTTCTATATGCTTTGGTTACTTGAATGTCAGATTGTTTCTCCATATTTGGGAAGTTTTCTGCTATTTCTTTGGTCTATATTCTTTTTTTTTTTTTTTTTTTTTTTTTTTTTTTTTTTTTTTTTTTTTTTTTTTTTTTTTTTTTTTTTTTTTTTTTTTTTTTTTTTTTTTTTTTTTTTTTTTTTTTTTTTTTTTTTTTTTTTTTTTTTTTTTTTTTTTTTTTTTTTTGGCAGACCTGGGGATTGAACTCAGGCCCTTGCACTTATGCTGCAGGGTTTTACACAGGGCCTGTCTGATGGAGGAAGTTCCATTCATATGCCAGGCCTGGATACTGGGTTGAATGAGAATCTGGTGAGCCCTGGCAAGCACTTATTCTACTGAACCATCTCTCCTGCCCTCCGTATTTTTATATCATTTGTATTGACTCTTTATTTCTCTTTGATGCTTATTAGTCATGTTGTTCATCTTTGCATCATCTTGAAAAAATGATGCAACATTTTTTGAATTATTTTTTCCTAAATCCTAGTTGTTCTTAAGAGATTTTTTCTTGCCTTTTCACTAGCTGCAATGGTGTCTTCAAGGTCTGAAAGTCTATCTTCACTTTCATTCAAATGGTTTTTCCAGCTTGTGATTGAAGTTTTAATTTCCTCTATAGCACTTTGAATCTGTTTCATAAATTCTCTTTCTTTCCTATATTGCTCATTCAAGGATTCCATCATTTTGCTATTCTCCTCTATTTTTTATCAGTGTCTTCTTTAGAAGCACTCAGTGCTTCTTTCATTATAGTTATCATTTCTTTTTTTTACTTTGGAAATTATTTCTGATTTGATTTCTTTCTGCAGTTATCTCTTTATTTTAGATGCTATTATTTCGGATATTTCAGGTTGTGATTTCCAATTTCTTCTATGCTATTGTCTCCTGCATTTGTTCTGGGTGGGCTCAGAGCCTGACAATGCATTTCACTCCTTGTCTTTGTCATTTTGTATACCACTGTCTTCTGACCTTTGGTGTGGAGCTTAGATAGAGTTATTACCTTAGCACCAGGTCCAAATCTACCAAGTTCCAACTCGTTCAGTTGGGTGTGGCTTGGGTCTGGCTGCTTTGCTCCACTTCTTCCTGTTGCAGCCTTTGGAGGTGCATCCTCTGTGCTATTCTGGCAAGATGTTCTGCTCCTGAATCATCTGGGTGGGTCTTGCCTCTAGCCTCTTTGCAGGGAGTTCTGCTGCAGGGTTTTACACAGGGCCTGTCTGATGGAGGAAGTTCCATTCATATGCCAGGCCTGGATACTGGGTTGAATGAGAATCTGGTGAGCCCTGGGAAGTCTCACTCACACTGGGCCTGAGCTCTGGGTTGAATCTCATCATTTAAAAAATTAATTAATTAATTTAATTTTTGCTGTGCTAAGGTTTGAACTCAGTTCCTTCACACTAAGCTATAATTCCAATTGCATAATTTTTTTATTTTAATTTTGAGGCAGGATTTCACCAAGTCCCTGAATTGACTAGGCTAGGCTTGACTGTACAGTCTTTTTACTTCAACTTCCCACTGTACTGAGGTCACATGTATGTTCCACCTCCTCTGTTTTAAGGGTGCACTAGCCATAAGGATTTTATACCTAAGCAAAGAAATGCTTAACACATCCTTCGTGTTAGTTTATACTAGCTCTACTTTTGCTTGTGTCTATGTCTAAAGACATAGTGTTTCCTGCTCATAGAAAAGTGCATTAAAGAAAACCATGTAGTTTTTCTATTATTTAGAAAAATGAAAGCTACTCAATAGTAGAAGTTTGCAAAGCTAATTCTTCTAACATCCTTATGCATTTTTCCTATCTACTTTGGTTACCTTCCTCACCTTCACCCCAACTGTCTTCCTTAATTGTATATATGGTACACTCAACACAGATTAATAAGGTAATGTTTATTAAAAGAGATATTTTAATAAGCCATAAGAGACAAGAAAGCCCTCAAGAGATGCTAATTAATTCTCAGAACTCCTAAGAGGCTTCCTTTCTAACATTAAGTAATGAGGAAGAAAAAGTCTGGCAACAACAGATGGGTGCTCCATCTTATGGAACAGAACTTTTCATTCTTACCTCTCAATAAGCCAAGGCTAATTGACCGTTGGGGCTACTCCACAAGCAAACGAAACTGGGATGGTATTCTCAGCTACCCAATGGTGTAAAAGTGGTGGGTAAAAAGAAAGAAATATGACCTTATGTTTTGTACCACCATGCTCATATTGAACAGTTCTGATGCTATTATTCATCTATAAAGTAAAACCTGTTATTCAAGGCACTATGCAATCTCAACCCATCCACATTTGCCATCTCATATAACTCCTTCACCTATTCCTCCCTTTATCACTTTTGCTGACACCTTTTCTCCCCCTAAAAGGCCCTCCTTCTCCCTTTCATCTTCTCTAGTATCTACCCAAACCTCAGGATTCAGTTCAAGTCTGCTCTGCTCTGGTTCTCCAAATCCTCATCTTCTCTCCCATTATACTTCTATCTAGATGTCCTCCCAATACCTTGTATGTTGGAAATGTTTAATGCAATGGGTTGAAATAAATATGGATCTTGTTATTTTTCTATTGGGCAAAGCTGGCAGATATCTCTAGTTCTTTAAGTATCACTTCCTGGCTCAAGTGCAGATTCTTCAGCTTGCTAGGGTTGTACACAGCTGATGTGTTTCTGCCATAACTGTATCTTGTGCTTAACAGGCCCCATCTGCTGCAAGTTCCACTTATTGCCTAAAACTATGAAAAATCTCCTAGTTGTAAATAGCTTGCATCTGTATCAACAAGTCTTGCTGTAAAGGACTGAACTCAACTCTGCTGGGCATGGCTGGCCAGCCCCCAGACCAGCTAATAAAAGGTCTCCAAATTCCAATCCGTTCTGGTCTTGATCTCTATCCTATTTGAACCTGGAACATTTTGGGGGTTCATCCTGGATCCATTTTATATTGGGATGAAAGAGCTCAGATTTTTTTCTGAGTGCCTATACTCTTCAGGGAGCTAACTGAGAGACATGCCTCAGCCTCAAGATTTTATTGGCCTGAAAAATCCAAATTCCAATACTATTTGGAAAAGGGCTGTCAGGATTCTTACAGGTAAAATTGCTATGGTTTTGTTTGGGGGCACCCATTAGGGGTATTTAGAGGAGCTGGACACAACATTATCCCCCAGACTTGACTCCAGACCACGATGGTGGCTGGTAGTCTCTGGTACCTGGTATTTGTCTTGTATTTTGTCTTTGTCTTTGTCACTTTGGGTCAGTCTGCTTCTGCTTCTCTGTCTTTGTCACCCCTGCAATGTGTTCTAAATCATTTTCAGGACTTCAGACAAAGAACCTCAGTGTACAGGACTCTGTGTCCCCCAGAAAATTCTGAATCTTCTGTGAATTGGAATAGCCATCCTTTCCTGAGGCCACTTGGACTCTGGAGGGCTCCTTTAACCTTACTCTTGCTTGCCAGGTCTAGAAAGTCATCTTCGGAAGTCTTGGACACCCTGACCTTTATGTCCAAGCTTCGATTGATCTTGTCCATGATCCTCCAAAATGGCTAAAAACCTGCCACTCTTAATGCCATTCACAGTCAACTGACCAATCCCACTTGTTGTGGCCAGCCAGCAAAAGGAAGCCTGAAACCTTAGACCAATGTCCTCAGAACCTGCCCATTCCCCCTGCCACCCAGTACCTAGATAAGTTCATTTCTCAGTCATCTCTGGATATTAGAAAGGAGCTAGCTTTTACTCCAGACAACTCACCTGATAAGAATTTTTTCTTAGTGTCCTATATTTGGAACTGGGAGAGAAAGCAAAGAGATAAAATTGGCTGCCTTTGTTGCAGACTCAAAATAGATCCTAAGTCTGATTCTCTGGCTCCAGGAAGGGCTCAACACATCTACAAAAGCCGGGCCATCATAAGAGGGACTCCCTCAAGAGGCCCCCAAGCCATACCCTGACTGCCGAGGCAGCCACTAGAAGTGAGACTACACTCTGAGGTGGCAGCCCTAGAGCTCAGACTCAGCTTCCCAGATGGTCCAGTAAGACTGAAGGACCCTGGGCCTGCCTCTTCCCTCTGGCCAGATGTTATCTATACCTGTCATTTCCACTGAGGAGACCTGAGTAATCAGGACTAGAGGAAAAACCCAGCTTGTTGCTGGACATTGGCACAGGTCTCTTTGTCTTTCTCCAACTCTGAACTACATTCCAGTATTAGCCTGGTTGATTTCTGATGTAACTCAGGTATTTCATGTTGATAGTTAATACAGGTGTGACCTCTTCACTAGAGCTAGAGGGACTGAACCTCATACAGCCCAAGTGAGCTGAGTCTTCTCAGGGTTTCCTGCATCATAAAGGAAACTACCTTCACGTTCCTTGGGCAAGGCTACCTGCAGGAGGCCTTAAAACCAAAATGTTATATCTTGCTCAATGGGCCCCAGAAATCTGATACAAGCTGCAGAAGTTAGAAGGGTTTGTAGGAATGAATTAGTACTGTCCTTTTGGAAACCTGTTGATGATATTATTTGGACTATGTTTAATTGTTTCTTTGGTTTTGTCTCCTCCATATTTTTTTGGGGGGGTGGTAGGCAGAACTGGGGACTGAACTCAGACCCTTGCACTTGCCAGGGAAGTGCTTATTCCACTGAACCATCTCCAAGGCCCCTCATTCTTTGTATTTTGTAAAGGCACTTATTTTTGCACCTCAGTCACTTAGTCCTTTTTACTTTTTTTTTCTTCTTTTATGTATTTGATACAAGGTCTCACTACTCAGCTTAGACTCATAGTGATTCTCCTGTCTCAGCCTTCCCATACCTGGCTTGGTGGCTGGCTCAGCGTGCCAGGAGGGAAGGGTACAGGACCATGTGGAGCCAAGGATCAACCCCCAGTGTCTCCCAGTGTCTGTGCTTACCTAAGCTGGTGCTTAGTCCATAAGCTATCTCACTGGCCTCTTAAATTTTTTAATTTATTTATTATTATTATTATTATTGGAACTGGGGATTGAACTCAAGCCTTTGCACTTGCTAGGCAAGCACTTATTCTACTGAGCTATCTCCCCAGCCCACTTGGCCCTTTTTATGTGGTGCCTTGAGCTTTTAAGATCTCTCTGTGTACACACTGAGACCGTAAACTCCTGTAAGGCAGAAACCAATAGTCCAGATCCTACATCATGTGCCTCTTGGCTCAATAAATGTAGCTGTTGCCTGTGCATTTTCTAGAGCAGATGACTTGAATGTCTGAAATCCTCTGAACTTGTGTATAGGTTAGCAGAAAATTACCAGAATTTGGGAAGACTTGATGCATGGAAATGTGGCCAGCCAAGTTAATCTTCTCAAGCCACGTGCCACAACCCCCCCCCTTCCTAGTCTGTCTCTCCTCTACTTCTAATACATTCTTGAGTTTCAAACTTTCATATAATGAATATTTTGACTCAAAAAAAAAAAGTAAGTCAATTTTCCAACACCAACACAATGTGGATGTTTGTACAGAGCCATGGGTTATAAAAATAGATGGACTGACCACAGACTTTCTTGACTGCCTTCTCAAGCCACTTACCCCTTTATATTTTCTGTCACTGCCAATTTCTTTTATTTCAATCTATTTGTTTCTTAAAATCTGGCTTCTGTTCTTACAAATGGCTGCTATTAACTTGAGTGAAAATTGTTTTGCATATTATGTTTTTGAGTCCTGATTATATTTCTTTTGGTTCTAATTGAGAGAAGGGGTAACCTTTTTGAAAATCTGTATTTGTAAGAAGAGTGAAATAAGAAGTGCTTAGTGAAGAAGTTGAACAAATCCTAAAATTCAGTCAATAGATAAATATTTTGAAATTTTTTTCACATCCATTGTGCATCAGGAGAAAGTGTTTTTCCTGTTATGGTCCTGAAAATCCTAATATCTTCCAAGTTTTCTGTGGGATCTATTCCACCTAGCTCTCCAAAAAGGTGGGGAAGAGACAGACAGGAAAAAAAAAACAGTAAAGAAAATATTTACTTTTACTGCCTAGCTTGAAAATGAAATTTATTGGGGCCAGGGAGATGGCTCAATGGAATAAACGCTTCCCTGGCAAGCACAAGGGCCTGAGTTTAATTCCTTGTTCCGCAAAAAAAAAAAAAAAAAAAAGACAGAAAGAAAGAAATTTATTTCCAGAATTCAGTTGTTTAGTCCCTCTTAGTTATAGGGAACTCTGGGAAATATAGACAATATAGACATTTTGTGCACCCAGGAAGGATCCAAAGGATCTAGACCTTGCTGAATACCAAAAATCAAAACAGTCCCAAGCCAGAAGTACAAAGCTGAAGGCTTCACAGCAGCAGATTTCAAATCATAGTACAAAGATACAGTAATAAAAACAGCATTGTACTGGCAGAAAAATAGGCACATAGCTCAGTGGAATAGAAGAGAGGACACAAAAACAAATACACACCACTACAAAGATTTGGTTCTTGACAAAGCAGCCAAAAACAGATACTAAAGAAAAAAGAGCCTCTTCAAGAAATTGTAGTAGGAAAAGCAGTTATACATATGTGGAAGATTGAAACCTCTCTCTCTCTCTCTCTCTCTCTCTCTCTCTTTCTCTTTTTGTGGTGGTACCAGGGAATGAACTCAGGACCTTGCACTTGCCAGGCAAGCACTTACTTCATAGATCGGAGTTGTCTCCCTGGCCCTAATTCTCTATTTTTACCCTCTGAAAAACTGGAAATAGAACTACTGTCTGGTCCAACTCTACTACCCCTTGGTATACACCCAAAGAAATCAAAGGAAGCATACTGTAGAGATGTCTTCACATCCACGTTTGTTGGGGCATAACTTGCAATAGCCACGATATGGGACAACTCTATATGCCTATCAATACATGATTAGATAACAATAACGTATGCATACACCATGGAGTGTTATTCAGTCATAACAAAAAATAAAATCGTGTAATTTGCAAGAAAATAGGTGGAACTGAAGACTACCACGTTAGAAAAACAAGACAGGCTCAAAAAACAAATGTGTGAAATCTAAGGCACATAACATGAAAGTGAAAACACTTACTAGATAAGCAGAAGGCACTAAGGAGCAGGCGGATACAAGGGAATCTTACTGAGGGATATGATCAAAAATATATTTGCACATGTATGAAATAATAACCACTTGCCAAAATATTTGAACACTATAAAGTCAAAAACATATGAAAAAATAACAACATGATGGAAAACAAAGTTGAAAGAAGTACGCTATTGTGATGTATGTTTGGTGCTACTTCGTTTCTTATTTCTTTATAGGTAACATTTTCCTCCACTGAAGCTTTTAGAATCTTCCTTGTAATAAGAAGCTTTAAAATTTTATGCTGGCCTAGGTAACGGATTTTTAAAAAATCATTTAACCCACTTTTCATGTACATTTTTTCAGTTAGAACACTCTTTATTTCTGGAAATTTTTATTTTGTCATTATTTCCTGGCTTAAATTACTTACCCTATGAAATTCCCATTTTTTTCTCTTTTGTGTTTCTGTTTTTCCTCCGTGTTCTGGGAGATTTATTTAACTTTATCTGTAATGAACCTTTTTTTCGATTATAAACTTTTCAAATTTTGAGAGTTTTCTGTTTCTTGTTACTTTTGAACAAAATTTTTTGTACAAATGTGTCTTGAATTTTTCTTTTATTTATGGTGTTATGGATTGGAGCCAAAGTCCTGTTCATGCTAATCATTTACTCTCACTAAGCTACATCCTGTGGTCAAATAATTTTTGTCATTACTAATTTTTCTAAATTATCTGTTCCCTTCCAGTCAGCTTTGACTATTTTCCCTCTTTCCCAGTATATTGCTGGTTTTCATCATACGTCCTGGTTTCCTGTGTATATTAATAAAAATGAACTTGAGGAGTTAGCTATACAATTGGTGTGGGGAGAAAGGTCTAATTGGAAACCATGTATTTGTGTGAGTGTAGAACTCAGAATTAGTTGCAGATTGAACTAGTAGAGAATCAGTAGTGATGATAATAATAGCCTTCCAAATGCTTAAATAAGCCCAACTCTAGACCAGCGATACATGTAGTATGATCTTCTCACATAGCTTGGTATACGAAAAGGAAAGTGTTGCTTTCGCTCTTGCTCGGGGCAAAGGCCAGAGTCTGTCAGCTTGTCTAAGGGGATGGGGAATTGTTTAGAAAGCTATCTGGTTCACAAACAGAGCATCCATTAATCTACCTGTTTTCAGACCTACTTTTCCATCTAAGTCTCCACTACATTGCTGACTTTAAATTAGGAGTTTGTGTGAAATACTTCCCAATAGTTTCCACCCTTGCTGTGCCCCTTTCCCCCAATGATTCATGCTGGGGTAACAGCTTTGCCCACCGTAAGTCATTGATATGCTTCCTTTTTTTTTTAATCTCCTGAAGATTGTTAAAAATTTATCTTTACTATTATAAATGCATTTCCTTTTATTAATCCTTTATAACTTAATGGAGTGATAGTAAGTGTGAAGAGAAATACATGTATTTGGTGCACCATCAACTGGAAGATAATTGTATATATTTAAGAGCCCTCAGATGATTCCCATGATCCACCCAGTTTGAGACAAAAACTATTTTGTCATATTTCCTTTTTTTAAAGTACCAATCATTTGTGCTTTGTAATTCCTTCCATTCTATGACTTGCTTTCCTTAGTGGTTGATCATTTTCATCAGGAGTGTCTGATTATTTGTGCTCAGCCCACAATCCCATGCCTGATGTAAGGCCCATCTTAAAAATTCTTTTTGAATAAGAGAATGAAAATATGAGAGAAGGAACTATATGGACCTGAGTAAATAGTTTATACAATCTGATTTGCTTATTCAGGAGGTATGTTTTAAAAATAAAACTAGCTCCATGTAGCCACTTGGGACTGATACCTTTTGAAATAGATACAGTGACTCACTTTTATTTTTTAAAGAAACTTTCCATTTCCAAGAGCCCTATTTCCAGAAACACTTCATAATGCACAGGCTTTCAGTTTGCAAATGGCTTCATTTGTGTTTCATACCAGAAATAGCTTGTATGAGTCCATAAACATGAATGAGACTCTTCTTGTGGGGTTTTCCTATTTTTATCCAAAGCTGACCTCAAATAGAACCCATTTAGGTAAACTTTGTTGCCATAAACCCATTTAAATTCCAAGTTGCTACTGTTAATAACAAGATTAAAAGCAAACATACCTCAGTCATCATTGATTCATAGCTCAGACATGGGCAATAAAATAAATGTATCTATTAAAATATATTATCAAGACAAAAATGTTAAAAGCCATAATCCATTTTTGTCAGTCTTCAAAGTGAATCTAAATTTTTAATAAATTGCAGGCATCATCCTTATTTTCATGAGCTATTTTTTAATGATTGCAGAAATAGAGATGCTGAAATTCAAAAAATAGAAAGAGAGCAAAGCCAACAGACTTATTAAAAATTATTCTAAGATTCAACTTGTGAAAACAATTTTTACCATGTGCCTGACACTTTTTCATTGGGTTGGTTAAAAAAATTTCAACAGCTTAAATAGTGACTGTTGCCGGGCGTGGTGGCGCATGCCTGTAATCCCAGCACTTGGGAGGCTGAGGTAGGAGGATTGTTGTGAGTTCAAGACCAGCTTGAGCTACAAAATGAGCTTAAGGTCATCCTGAACTGCATAGTGAGACCCTGTCTCAAAAAGACATTAAAAATAAATAAATAAATAGTGACTGTTTTCTTTCATTAGTCTTTCTGCCTACCTTCCTGCCTTCCTTTCCTCCCTTCCCTTCCCTTCTCTTCCCTTCCCTTCCCTTCCCTCCTTCTTTCCAGATAGTTGGGCATTATACATATCATTTAAGTTTATCTAGGACCATGGGGCTATAATCCATGAAAACCAAGATGTGGGACATTTTCTACAAGACAAATGACTCAGTTCTCCCAACAAATAACTTGTTTTTTTTTTTTAATTTGATTTTAGAAGTACTTGGGCTGCTCTAGGGAGAATAAACTATAGACACAAAGGTGGAAACAAACTTTTAGAGGGTGATGGCTCAGTGAAATAAGCACTTCCCTGGCAAGTACAAGGGCCTGAGTTCAATCCCTGCTTCTGCCAAAAAAACGAAATAAACAAAAAACTTTTAGGGGCTACTATGGTGATTTACTAAGAAATGATGGTAACTTGGACCAGGATGTTTGCTGATAAGAAGTGGTCAGATTGGGATATAAGTTATCTTAGGGTGTTTTTTTTTTTTTTAATGTTATTAGAATACCACAGTATAATGAGAAGAAATTTATTGGGTGACAGTTTGAGAGGTTAAGAGACCTAAATTCAGGCGTGGTGGTGCTATGCCTATAAGTTTGTCACTTGAAAGCTAAAGCAAGAGAATCACCATGAGTTCGAGGCCAGTCTGAGATGCAAAGTGAGTCCAATGCCAGCTTCAATTGTGCTGCAAAACCCTGCCTAAAAGCAAATTAGGGAGCCAGCATCTGGTGAGAGACTTTGTGCTGTGTCATCCTATGGCAGAAGGGTAAAGAGAAAGCAAGAGAGCAAGACAGCTCAACATACCCTTTTATAATGAACTGGGGCTGATATTATTGCACTAAACCATATCATCTGTTGAAATAAGAGTTATAGGACTTACTATTGGATTATATTACATTATGAGAGAAAAAGAGCCTGTGATGATCAAAAAAATCTTTCCTGAGTCACTGGAGTCACCATCAGTTGAAATAAGTTGACTAGAGGAGAAACAGGATTCAGAAGGAAAATCAGAAGTTGAGCTTTTGGCAAGGTAACATCTATTAAGACATCCAAATGATAGTTGGCTATACCAGCCAAGAGGTCATAGGTGAGTACTTGGTAGGAGATAAATCTGGGAATTTTCAGGTAATATCAATGTATTAGAATAAAAGAATAAAATGAGTAGCTGTAGACATGAAAGAGAAGCAATCTGTCGCTGCAAAAATACTGTGGAACAACCAACCCTAAAATTTGGTGACTTGAGTTGTCATTTTGTTTATGATTGGATGGGGATGCTCTAGGCTGGGACTGGCTATGATGATTTGGTACTGATTCACACATCTTTCATTATTCTCCTAAAGCCAACATATTTTTGTTCTTCAGAGCAGTATGACAGTCTGAAGAGGGTAGTGCTGGGTGTAATGGCACACACCTACAATCCTAGCACTGGGGGAGGCTGAGGCAGCAGGATTGCAAGTTCAAGCCCAGCCTAGGTAACTCAGCGATTTAGCAACACTTTGTCTCACAATAAAAAATTAAAGAAAGGGAAGGGACTGGAGACATAGATCAATGGAAAGGTTTTGGTTCATTTCCCAGTACTGCAAAAAAAGGAAGGAAAGGAGAAAAGAAAGGGAAAGGAAGATTTGTTGCTATTATGTTACCTCTTTTACTCCCTTTGTCTTCTTGTGTATCGCTGTACCTGACTTGCATTTGGGACCAGAGTTTGGAGACAGTATGTAAGCACTATTTGTGGGAAACAACACAGTTTTTAAGAAATCTTTTATTTATTTAATACAGAGTCTCACTACTCAGATCGGACTCATAGTGATCCTTCTGTCTCAGCCTCCCGCCTGGACACATG
The DNA here is from genome assembly GCA_004027165.1 of Ctenomys sociabilis. Classification (NCBI taxonomy): domain Eukaryota; kingdom Metazoa; phylum Chordata; class Mammalia; order Rodentia; family Ctenomyidae; genus Ctenomys; species Ctenomys sociabilis. Next base: position 103,690 of record PVKA01002168.1, read on the forward strand.
GAGCCAGTACGGCTTACTAGTATCTGGGATCGAACCTGGGTCCTCGCACTTGCCAGGCAGGCTGTTAGACCTTTGAGTTATATCCCCAGCCAAGAAAACAATGTTTTACACTGGCTTTATATTATGTATCTTAGTGTGTGATGTTTTAAATTCATTGGCTTTGCTGTGTCGACTTTAATATCATGTAACAACAATTGTTTTCGCTTTTCATTTGTGCTATAACCTATTGTTTCTTTTCCTTATTTTATTCTGTTGACCAGAACTGCCAGAAAAATCCTGAAAAGTAGTTATAGTAGTAAGCATCTCTATCTCATTTTTCAATTTATGACATTACCACACCCGATTTTTTGTGGATATTTTACATTTGCAGTCCCTCTCAATCGCGACAAGTGCTGCACAGAGAACAAACGACAACCCCGTTGGATCGCAGCGAACAACTACACGGTCACATCCTGATGACGTCAGACCAGGGCGGACTTTAGCCAGAAGGAAAGCTTCGTGGCATGAGAGTTTTGGGCCCCACCGCCACCCGTACGCAAGCCTAGGCAGCGACGGCGCCGCCACGTCCGCCGCGGCGGACTCAGAAGTACTGGTTGGACTTCTGGGTGACTCCTGGTAACCATGGCCTTTACGCTATACTCGCTGCTGCAAGCGGCCCTGCTGTGTGTGAACGCCATCGCTGTGCTGCATGAAGAGCGCTTCCTCAAGAACAGTGAGTAAAGCGGGCTGAGGGGCCAGCGGAGTGCGGGAGGCGCCGGCCAAGCCAGGCCGCGCTGGGAACGAGTCGGCGGCAGAGGCAGGTCGCGCTGCTCGGGGCGAGGTGGACGCTCCCTCGGTGCGAGCCGAGCCACTTTCCTTTCGCCAGGTCTGCGCTCCTTGGCAGGGTGAATGTTCAGCGATGCAATGCGCAGAGGTCTGGGGTGGGACGGTAAAGGTGAGATCTGGACGCCCGTGTCTGAGGTTAGTTTGGGTCGGTAATTGCACGGCATCTCTGTTGAGGATTTTAATGGTTGAAAGGTGGGGGGTCTGCATTTTGGGGTTGGAGAAGGGGGCGTGGCCTATAAGGGTGGACGGAGGTTCTTGCTCTTTGGGGGGATATACGGAGGAGAAAGTATGAGAGTCATCGGGGACAATCAGCCTCTCACATTCCAAGGTATTTAGTACAAAATCCCGGTGCCTGCCCCAGGACCAGGGACTGGGCTAGAATTTAAGAATACAAAGATGAAGCCACAACTACGGCTATGGCGACATGGAGTCCAGCAATCGTGCCGGTCTGGGCATGCAGCTTCTTGCTAAAGTGCTGAGAGTGGATACTGCATGGCGTGAATTATTTGTCGCAGCATACCAAACAGGACCGTGCAAAGCATTAAAACTCAAGAGTGATTAATTTGTTATTTCAGAAAAAAATTATTGAGCACGTTTATTGTGTTCATATTAAGTATCGGGCCCATGTAATTAGAGCCAAAACTGAGGCATTTGCCTTGCCCTGCCATTGAAATTTAAGCAAAATGAAAATAAGTAACAAGTGTGTGAATTATCATGAAAGAGAAATGCAGAGTGCCACTATCATGTGAATCGCCAACACCTTGGAGAAAGTGTATCAAACCTGAAATCTAGTAAGTGAGTGAACGTGAAAGGGTAGGAGACAAGAGGAGAGCTGGTGTGGAAATTCTGTATCATGTGAAAATAGGGTTGTGATAAGGTTTTCGTTATTTGCAAATTACTTTCAGCTACAGTATAAGGAATACATTGGAAGGGAAAGAAGTGAATGTGGGAAGAACAATTCCAAGTAAAGAAAGTAAAGATGAGACAGTATAACAATAAAAACAACCAGCAGTTGTATAGCAGTTATGTGTGCTAGGGTCTGTATTGAGTGCTTTACGTATGGTAACCTGTGTAACCCTCACAGAAGCTTTGGGATCATTGCTTTTCACTTCTGCTTTACAGGCAGGAAACCTGACTCATACAGAGTAATTTTTCTAACATTAGACAGATACAAAGTTATGGAACTAGGCATTCTGACCCCAGAAACTATTTACTACTATACAATTTAAGAATTGTGTCTGTGAAAGAAAAGCCGCTTAACTCCTGGTAAGCCATTCTGTGTGACCTTATTTGGAAGCAAGGTCTTTGCACATGTAATCAAATTGAAACATTACACTAGGTTAGACATTGTTGGACCTTAGATCCAGTGACTGGTATTTTTATATGACGTGTGATTCAGAGACATACAAACGGACACATTGAGGAAAAAAAGTATGGGACAGTAGGCAGAGGTTATATGTGATGTGTCTACAAACCAAGGAACCCGAAGGATTTCTAACAACTATCGGATATTAGGAGAGGTATAAATGAGATTATCCCTCAGGACTTCTAGAAGCTCCCAGTCCTGCTGACATGTTGGTTTTGGGCTTCTGATATCCAAAACTGAGAAAGTAAATGTCTGTTGTACTAAGCTTCAATATTTGGTACTTTGTTCTGGCAGCCTAGAAAACTAATACAGATGAGAAGATACTTTAAAAGTAAAAAAGGGGAAAAGCACAATGTTGTACTATGGGAGTGAGGGAGAAAGGATAAATCTCTTAGGTGGTCTCTCTTAAACCACTGAGTGATGGTAGTACTGCGTTAGAGAGCGATATACACATATATGATAAAAGGGCAACAATTACTACATTGATGTTTTTAAGTCTTTATCATTGAAGTAAAAAAGGAATTATTGTCAATGGAAAGGATCTGGTAAAGGAAAATTGGGATAATGGCGATAAAGAGGTAAAAACATAAAATAAATTTGATTTGCTGAGTTTGACATTTCTGTGAGATGTATAAAGGGGTATATAGAATAATCATTGGATTTAAGTCCATAAAACAGAAACATAAACCAGGGTGGAAACTGAAATTGGAATTTGTCACTGGGCATGGTGCACATACCTGTAATCCTAGCACTCAGGAGGCTGAGGCAGGAGGATTGCTGCAATTTCAAGGCCAGCATGGCCTATATTGTAAGTTTTAGGTTAGCCTAGACTATATAAGGAGACCTTTTTTTTTTAAATTCAGTTTGTTAATCACTGATGATAAATGAAGCCATGTGAGGAGAAGGAAAAGAATGCAAACAGAATTTATGCTCCTGGCATTCCTGGATCTCCTTAATAAACATTTAGGTAGAGCTAAAAGAGTTGACAGTAAACTTCAAGGAGCCTAATAGAGAGCTGGGAAACTTAGTGAGGTTTTACCAAACTCAAAGTTGTCTGAAGAAGGACAGACAGTACTACCGTAAAATGTGGCTGAAAAGCCAAGATAACCGAAAAGGGTTAGAAATACTTAGAGTAATTAAAATGGTGCTTTTGAGAGAAGCAATAACAGTGTGTAAAATCAGGATTGAGATGAGAAGTAAGTGGAAAGTGATAAAATGGGGACAAGATTATCTCATTTTATCATTAGATTTAAGGAAAAGAAGAAAAAGTAAGGCTGGAGAGATAGCTTCACGGTCTAAGTGCCTGCCTGACAAGCTCAAGTATCTGAGTTTGATCCCTGGTAACTCACGCCGTGCTGACCCCGAAATCGGACATGGTGGCGCATGCCTGTAATCCCAGTGCTGGGGAGGCTGAGACAAGAGGATCATGATGAGTCTCAGCTGTGTAGCAAGACCCTGTATCAAATTTAAAAAAAGAAGTTGAAGAGGATATATTTTGTAGTGATGATTTTGTTTTGCTTTTAGACAAGAAAGACTTCAGATTTTTGAGCAGTGAATGAGAACTAGCCCTAGCCAGTTGTCTTTAAGAAATCAGTGCCCCAGAGAATGTGAAGCAGGGGTAGGGCTGACCAGTAAGACAGTTACACAAGATATATGAACTTTTACTTATTTTTTTTAATTTTTATTTTATTGAAGTACAAATATCAATGAGACAGTTTTAAGATACCTTGACAAGATGGATTTGATAAATTAATACATTGCAAACTGTTTTCATAATGTTTTGGTATCATAGAAGGTGCATACATAATATTATACTTACAGACATTATTATAGCTTATTTCTCTTATCAGTAAATTAAGAGAGTGTAGCTGTTTGCATATCTTATTTTTTATACCTGAATTACATCAAAGATTCAATAATTAATACTTCCTACCTTGTTATTTTCCTAGTGGTTGTCCATAGTACTAGAAACCGACATAATATCCTGTTCAACCACCATTAGTGCAAATCTTGCCTCTGATAGAATTATGTAGAAGCACGGCGTTATCTATCCCAACTGTACTGTCCATACACACACACATCAAGATTCTTCCTTTCTATATCCCTTCCTTTGTCTACACCTGACAAAGATGGGCACTCCGTTGTCATTCAACTAATTTAGGTGGGTATATGAACTTTTAAAAAGAGCAAGACAGAGAAACAAGTGTAAGGAATGTATTCATCAGCAGTTTATGAACCTTGATTGAATCCCAGTGCAAATACTGTAAAAGGTATTTCAAGAATATCTGATGAAATTTGAAGGTGGCTTAAGACAGTGATGGTGAACCTTTTTAGAGCTTTCAATGATCACAAACAGCTTCCTGTGGCATGTATGCCATAGATTTGGAACCACTAATTTAGGAGGTAGTAGATGACATAAAGAAATCACTGTAAAATATTCTTGTATATGTGATAATATATATCATAGTTAAATAGGGAAATGTTTGTTTGAAGCAGATTTTGCTGTGTAGTTCAAGCTGACTTCCATCCAGTTTGGGATCCTCTTCCTACCTTGGTCTTCAAAGTGCTGGGATTACAGTCATGCACCTTGGGAAAACGTTATTTTTCCAAGTGCATAGTGAAATATTTTAGATTACTTTAAGTTAACCAGGGAAACCATAAAGCATATGTGATGAAGGGTAACAATTATTAAACTGAGTGATGTCTTAACATGTTAAGATTCCTAGATTTGGTAGAGAAAATTTTTCATTTTTTTATAACAAAGAGGCCAATGACTGCATACTAGGTAAAAAGGACATAGGAGCTAACATAACACAGTGTTCCTATTCTCACGTAGTTTACAGCCTAATGAAGGAATAGATGTTTAAAATTATTCTGCAGATAATTCATTGAGCTTGGGCCAGATGTTTTGGAGGAAGACAATGGAGTACAAACGCATGGGAATATAACTTCCTGGGTGTACAAAGACAATATTATTTCCTAAGTAGAAGACATTTAAAACAGACTCCTGAAATATTAATAGAAATTATTGTAATTCAAGTTACCTTTAAAGTTTTCAAATAAAGAAAACTGTAGGTGTTTGAATATACAGGGTTGATGCCCAGAAGGTTTCTAGGAATGACTTCTTTATGGAGATTTTTAGTATTGGCTGGTAATTGGAAGCTGTTGGAATAAATGCTGTCTTGTGAAGTTTAAATTCAAGGATAAAAGTTCTAAAACTACTCATTATTGAAAAAATGGGCCTTTCAGTAAATAATTCTAGATTAACTAGATATCCAAAAAGGAATGTATCTTGATTCCCTGTCTCACACTAAACACAAGCCAATGGCAAGAGCATTGCAGGACCAAATGAGAAAAGCAAAAGCTTGGAGGAGGAAGCAGATTTTTTTTCTTGCAGTACTAGGGATTGAATCAGGATCTTATGCTTGCTGGGCAGGTGCTTATGCTGCTGAGCTATGTCCCCAGCAGATCTTTTTTTTTCTTAAAGGGCCACATTATAAATATTTTAAAAATTTTAAGCCAAAAGGCAAAATTGAGGATGTTTATATACTCAGGCATTAGAAATAGTTCTTAATGGAGAGACCGACTGTGTGAGGACCTTCATAAACCTATTTTCCAATTGAAATAACTAACTGGTGAAGATTATATAAACAGCTAACATTTAATGTGTCAGGACTGGCCTGAAAATGACTGTAGAGAGACTTGGGCTATCTACTGGAAACAATAAACTCTCTATTACTGACAATCTTTTGCCTCTGGTAAGCAAGAAGCAAAGGCAATAAAAAGTTTAGTGAAGGACTAAGGTCACACTGCAGTCCCCTGATGCCAGCTGTTTACCAACCTATGTTGATTGTCCCTACAATCTTAAACTCAAACATTTTATCCAGATTCTTTGAGTTTCTTTAAAATTACACCCTAACCTTAAAACATGTATCAGTTCCCACTTTATTCACTGATAGTCACTCTAGTGTCAGCCTGCTTCTAGGCAGAGACATAAGCTCTAATCTTTCTTATAGTTTCAGTCTCTTGAGTGGTTCCTCACACACTATTATTACCATGATGCTTTGGGAATTCTTATAAAAAGACATAAAATGAATCAACATGTTTTTTCAAACATTAAAAAAAAAAAAAAAACCTTACTAGAGCCCAGTAGGAACAGTTCAGATGTAAGGCATTTGAGCCACAAACTGATGTCCTCACCTCACACACACACCCTGAATACGAAAAAGAAAAATAATGATTATCATGAAAATTAAAGAAATACAGAGTATAAAAATAATAGGATTAACAAAAGGTATTTTGAAGATCAACAGAATTGACAAACCTTTCTTTAGTAAGATTGACCATGGAATAGAAGAGACAATTCAAATTAAGTCAGAAAAACAAGAGGTATTTTAAATATTATACATAATTGTATACCAACAAAAAAGATAACTGAGAGGGGTCAGGGAGATGGCTCAGTAGAATAAGCGCTTCCCTGGCAAGCACAAGGGCCTGAGTTCAATCCCCAGAAAAAAAAAGATAACTGAGAAGAGTGGACAGAACTGGATGTGCTGGTGCACACCTATAATCCCAGCACTCATGAGACTGAGGCAGGAGAATCATTGGGAGTTTAAGACCAGCCTGGGCTATATCCCATGAGGCTAATATTGGTTTGATTTGAAAACCAGAGACATCACCAGAAAAGAGACTATAGACCAAATATTTCTTAGGAGTATATGTTATGGTTTATATCTAAATGTTCACCCAAACTGTGTGCTCATAGGTAGGGCTTTTGAAAGGTGATTGGATTATGGGAGATTTGTAGTTGGGTTGCTGTGAGGAGGCAAATTCTGGTTAGCAGAGATTTATTACTGAGGGTGTGGTCTGGAAGGATATATCACCTTCCCTGTTTCCTTCCTTTGCTTTCTCTCTGCTGTCTGGATGCAATGAAGTAAGCTGTTTTCCTACCCCAAACCCATTTACCATTCCTTTCTGTCTTTGCTCCAGCCACCTGTAGACTGAAATACGAGCCAAAATAAAGTTGACCTCTTTTAACTTGGGGATGTTGAGTATCCTCTTCCAGTGACAAGGAACCAAAATAGATTTTGCTACTACAGAAGTGGGGTCATTACTGTGACTACTGACCCACTGGCTCAGAAGCCTATTCTTGCTGGAGAAGCCTTAGAATGGTGTGAGCCAAGCTTAATGGACTAGTCTAGTTAGAGTCCTAAAGACCAGAATACTCAAAGAAATGAAGATGGTAAAAACTAGTTTCAGGTGCTTTCAGTTGGGAACAGAGACTCCATTGGTGGATGGACTATAAACTGTGTGTGTTATGCTGTGTCAGAAAATGTGTTTGTACTTTGTATGCTGAGACTTTACAGTTAGTTATAACCAAGGTGGAGTTTGTGCTGCAGAAGGTCAGAGTGACCACTGTGAGAGCTAAAGGGTTGTACGAAAACCAAGCTAGGCCTTAATGAATGAAGTGGAAAGAGTCAAACATCAGCTCTATTATGAACCTGAAGTTTTGTTTTGTTTTGTTTTGCGGTACCAGGGATTGAACTCAGGACCTTGTGTTTGGCCAAGCAGGTGCTTATACTGCTGAACTATATCCCTGGCCCTGTGAACCTGAATTTTATGCTAGTTTTATATCATGACATATCTCAGTGAAAAAAAAAAAAAAAAAAAAGCAAGTGAGCATCATTTGTCATTTATTTCAACCAAATAAAAGCCAGTTAAGCAAAGTAAAATTTTGTTTCCTAATACTTGGTTCTTTCAAATACAAAATAAAGGCGTGCTCTCTGTCACCGAGGTGTTAGTTTGGGAATTAATTAAGCCCTATAGTCATTTAGGTAAGTAAAAGTATGCCCAAAGTGAGGATAGGAGGACATGTAAGTTTTTAGGATAAAGTATATAATAATAGAACTAGCACATAAAAATATGCAAAGGTTTATAATAGGAAAATTACATAGGAGAGAGTAAAAGACTTGTTTATAGATCATAATGGGTATAGTGAGTAAAAATCTATCTTACAAGCAAGAAACGAAAGAAGAGTCAAGGAAAAGGAGGGAAAGGTATGTCGTGCTAGCAAACTAGAGCATCCTATAAAAGGCTAACCAACCTGTAACCAGGTATACATTAAAATTGACTCACACAATAAAGATGTGATCCTTAGTGCCAAGATTTTTATACTGAAAATTATGTTGGATTTAGTAAATTCCTAATGAGCTAATTTTATTCAGTGTGACATTATGTTTTCTTTTACAGCTTTGACTTGAAAAATTGGGAATTACTATTTTGTTGTTATTGTTACTATTATCATTGTTCCTTCTCTATGATGTTGAGGACTGAATCCATCTAGAACCTGAAGCATGTTAGGCAAGTGCTGTACCCCTGAGTTCAAGAGCTGTCCCATCTCTGCACTATAGATTATTTTATAAAATCAAAGTAAATGAGGTGAGATGTGGTTACTGCTACTATAAAAAGAAATAAAATATTTAACCCAATATCAAGAACATCTGACTTTATGTATTGTCAAACTGATCTTTTAAAAGACGACTAATGAAACAGCAAGAGGAGTGCATAGTAAATTTTAACACAGCTAATCGTCTTTCTGTTGTACAGTTGGCTGGGGAACAGACCAGGGAATTGGTGGATTCGGAGAGGAGCCAGGAATTAAATCGCAGCTAATGAACCTCATTCGATCTGTAAGAACTGTGATGAGAGGTAAGAAGAAAAACTTGCGGAGCACTCTTAAGTTTTAATTTTGTGGTTTGATTTAAGTAACAATGCTTCAGAGTGCGCTATCACATACGTTTTTTGTAGTGGGAATTTTTTTTTCCCCCCTCACCTGTCTTTATTGCTTGATAGTTGCTAGTTTCTTAGGTTGCCACTCTCTCACTAAGTCAGCTATTGCTAATGGAATATTCAGTGCTGTATGTAATGTATTTGTATTAACTGTCAGAAGTGAATGATGGAATAACATCCCTGCTTTCTAGAAATTGTTCCAAGTTGTAAACTTATGTAGCATTGTGAAAGGCTTTCAAGACCCCATATCTGCCATTTTAATGGGCAGTATTTTTAAACATATTGAAAAAGAGGTATCAAAATGTATAGGCTTTTTTTTTTGTTTTGTTTTTTTGTTTTGGTGATACCAGGGATCAAACTCAGGACCTCACACTTGCCAGGCAAGCACTTATTCCACTGAGCTATCTCCCCAGCCCCACTATCTCGGTCTTAACCACCCAGTAGGTAAGTATAAAATGAGGTTTATAATGCAGGGCCATATGAGTATTTTATTTTTAGAATTTTCCATTAAAGTTTTCAGATTGGAATTTAACATGGGTAACTGAAATGCTTGAAAGCATAGCAAAAGTAAAGGGAGACTAAAGTTTGCATATTGGCTTAATCACCATATAAAAATTTGACTTAAGTCAATTATCTGATCTAAAATTATTCCAGGTTTTTGAATAGGTTTCCCTGACTATTTTAATTTGTTTATGTTTTCTTAACACCCATGTTTCTACAATGACTGAGTGGCTTTGCCTTTTCTTCCTTAATCTAGTCTGTTACCTTCTTGCGTCCTCTGTACCATGTCGGCATCAGTGCTAATTCTTCATTGTATAGAAAGTGTTTTTTGTTTTATGCAAGAGATTTAGCCACATACATTGCCTCTAGCATTGTCTTTACATGTTAACTGATCTTTTTAATGCTTTGTATTTAAATCTCATGTATGTATGGATATTTAAGACTAAATATTTTACTTCAACCCTTTTATCAATTTAAATTGTTTCATAGACCTCATTCACCTTTCTTCTCTTATTCATCACATACAACTATCATACTAATAATTCCTTTGTGAGTTACATGAATATATTGACTACATTTACTTAATTGTATGTATATTGACTACACATATCTTTTTGTCTTACTTTCATTTTAACTTTTGTTTTTTGGTACCAGGGGTGGAACTCAGAATCTTGCACTTGTGATATGGGCACTTAAGGTGCTGTGCTATCTCCAGGGTCTTCATTTTAACCTTTCTCTACCATATTTTCTTGTAATATACTGGCTCCTGATAAATACATGAAGTAAAATATTTATTTTTAAATATCCATACATGCATGAGACTTAAATGCAAGGCATTAATGTACTTATTAATGTTATTATTTTTATTATATCATTTTCAATTCTAAAATATATTAATAGTTAATTATAGTTTCATTAATTTAACTCACAAATTTATATTAAAAATTGCAGTCTATCTCATAAAATCACTTGTGATCAGATGTGTAGTTAGTGCTTCTCAGTGGTGTTTATATCCGTAGATCAAACAAATTTTATACTGCTTGATCAAGTGAAGGAAGCAAGGAAGGAAGAAAGGAAAGAAAACTAAAATTCCTTTGCAATAGATAATAACTATAGTAACTGTACTAAGTAAGACATGATTAAATAGTTGTGCGTGCACATATTGTAACTTATTTACAAAATTACAAAAAAATGTAAATTATTCATACATGTATATGGATCTTGTATTGGTTGCGATTTATTTAATGATTTGTAAAATGAATGAACTTGCAGGCAAAAATTCTCAGGCAAAAGTCAAAATAAAATGAATAAAAAGAGTTAAAATTAAAGAGAAAAGAAGCAAATCACATTTAAAGGAATATCGACCAGAATGATGGCAGACTTCTCTTCACAACCATGAAGGCAAGAAGAGCATGGAATAGAGTACTTCAAGTCCTCTATGAAAACAAATCCCAACAAACACTACTACACTCTGAAAAACCTTCTTTCAAGTTTGAAGTGAAATAATTTCATGACAAAGAACAACTAAAGAATTTCATGATAAAAAGTCAACCTTACGTATACTACTAAAAGGTGTTCTAGATAAAAGTTATATTTCTTGTTATATAGGTCTTGCCTTATATTGTTCTTAACCATCCATCAGAAAATTATAAAAATGAGGTATATAAAGTAAAGCCATATTAATAACATGGCTGTGAAGGGCTCAACTAAACAATTTCTGATATTGCTAGTCTTGCAGATAACCCATTACTATTGTGGACTGTTGGACTGTGTTAGCTTGTTTTGCTGAATTCTTGGACCTATAGTATTTAGATGCCAAAGGAACACCCATCTCTGACAGGGCTAAACAAAATAAGGGGTTACAAAGGAAGGACCATTTTATATCTGTATATACAGACTAGTAAGGAGAGATATATAACTATTTTCACTTAATTCAATGAGAAGAAAGATTTGTCCTAATAGTGTTTGTACAGGATATCTGGTCTGCATTTAGTACTATGGATAACCACTTAGAAGATAGCAATGTACAATGTACTCATCATTGTAATGGTCCTATTAATCAGTTTAGAAACTATCTCATTGCTATTTGTTTCTCAATAAAATAAAAAAAATAATATAGAAAAAAGAGCAATTTAAGCATCATAAAAGGAAAAAGAGAGAGACCAAAATGATTAGAACTCCACAAACAAATTTAGCAGGACACCACTAAATAGGGCAAACAATTAAACGCAGTAGAAAAATGAGTAACAACAGCAGGTAAATGACATGTAAATTGTACATCAATACATCTCAATTATAGCTATCAATGTAAACAGACTCAATTCACCAATTAAAGAAGTATAGTGCCACAGTGCCTTAGGAAACAGAATTCAACAATATGCTGTATGTAATAAGCATACTTAATTCATAAAGAAATTCATAGGGTGAAAGTCAAAGAACAGAAAACAATACTGCATGACCCACCACCTCAGAAAAAACAGGGGTAGCAATCCTGTTCTCAGATAGTCTCAACTTCAAACCAAGAATGATCAAATGAAATAAACGAGGCCACTATATACTAGGGGAAAAATTTAAGAGGAAGAGGTAGCACTTATAAATGTATACACACAGGAGTACAGAACTATATAACACAAATATTAATGGACATGAAAAATCTAATATCCACAATTTCTATCTTAACAGTAGAATTTAACAGGCCCTTATCCAAAAAGATAGATGAAACAGAATAAAAATTAGCAAAGAAGTAGAAGAACTGAACTAGATCTTGGAACAAATGCATAGAGGACATATACAGAGTGTTCAAAATAATGACAGGCAAATATACATTTTTTCACTTGCACACAGGTCCTTCACTAATATATACCACACACTGGTCCATAGGTCATGCTGAAGTATATGCAAGAAAACAGACATTATCTGATGTATATTATTTGACCGCAGTGCAATGAAACTGGCAACGATAAAGAACTGAGGAAGAATGGAATAGATTAGAAGACAAAGAAGGCTCTAGGGACACACTCAGGTACCGTATCTTTGACAAGGGGGTCAAATATGCTCACTGGAAGATAGCGTCTTTATCAAATGGTGCTAGAAAAACTGGATCTCTACACACTGAAAACTAAAACTTAACCCAGATCTATCACCATGCACTAAAGTAAAATCAAAATGGATTAAAGATGTAACCATTGAAACAGAAACACTAAATCTCCTAGAAGAGAATGCAGGAGAAACTCTTGAAGAGACAGGGTAGGCAAAGAGTTTATGAACAAAAATCAAATCTCATGGGTAATAATTGAAAGAATTAAGAACTGGGACCTCCTCTTATTGAGAAATTTTGCATGTCAATAGAAATTTACAACAAACTGAATAGATAACTCACAAATTTGGATAAAATTTTAGCTGATAAGCACTCAGGTATAGGTCTGCTCTCCAGAACTTACAAGGAGATAAAAAAATATTAGAACCCCACAATTTAAAACACAATGAAGAACTAGGCATCTGAGATGAACATGCACTTCTCAGAGGAAGAAATTAAAGAAGTGAATAAATATATAAAATGCTCCACATCACTAGCCATCCTTGAAATTCAAATTAAAACAACACTGAGGGTCTGGAGAGATGGCTCAGTGGGATACGCACTTCCCTGGAAAGTGCGAAGGCCTTATTGCAATCCCCGGTTCTGCAAAATAAAATAAAAAAATCACAACACTGAGATATCATCTCACCAAGAAAGAATGGCTATCATAAAAAAAAAAAATCAGGAAACAACAAATGAGGCTGTGGGGAAAAAAGAACCCTGCTCCACTGTTGGTGGGAATGTAGACTGGTGCAAACATTATGGAAATCAGCTTGGAGCATCCTTTAAAAGCTAGGACTGGGGAACCACCCACTTGGGACGCCCCTCCTGTCCCTCTCTTGTACAGGAGATTTCTTTCCCTCAGTAAATCTATTCTGCTCATAAAAACTAAATAAATAAAAAATAAAAAAAAACAGGACTGGAAATCTCATTCAAGCTACCTATCAGCCTACTGGGAGTACTCCTAGAGGGACTGAAAATGTCATACAATAGTAATGTATGTGTACCTATGTTTCTAGCAGTACAATTTTATAGCCAAATTTTGTCTCTTTCCCATCAATATAATATTTTATACTAAAATTAATTAAAATAAAGTATATATATATATATATATATATATATATATATATATATATATTCTAAGGTATAAGCTACAGACAAAATGTTATCATGGAAAATTATTTGACACACATTTATGGAATATTTGCCTTATATATGCCATATGTTTTTTTATTTTATACATCATGGGTTTATGGAAAAACTAAAACAAAATTTCCTAAGAACATAGCAGGAGAGAGGTTGGAGAAATGGCTCAATGGAATAAGTGCCTGACTGACAAACACAAGGTCCTGAATTCAATCCCTGGTGTATATACATATATATATGTAGAATATCTATAGTTAATATATGCTGTCGTGTTACATTTAAAGTAATGTATAAAACATGAGCAAGAATATTTTTCGAAGCAATATTAGTACAAACCTTCCTTTTCATGGAATGAATGATGAGAAGCTATTAGTGTAACTATATTGTATGATATTTCCTTTACCCTTCGTGCTAACAGTATAACTATATTGTATGATTTTTCATTTTTCCTTCCTTTCCCCTTTCTCCCAGCCCACATCCTTTTTTCCATTTAAATAATTTCTTCCCATTTCATAATATCTTATACATCGTGGACTTACTTTATTCTTTCTGTTTCATACCATGGAAACAATATGATGCTTAAATGTGTGAATAAGAGTTATTTCATATATAAGTACATTCTCAGTTTCATTCATCTTCTTATAAATATCTCTGTTGATCCTTCATGTGAAATTAGTACACCATTCTATAAAAACACCATATATTTTCAACCATTACTCAAATGATGGGCATTTTGTTTGTTTCCAAATTTTACCTATTTCAAATTTTGCTGCTAAACACATGGGCGAACCTATATTACTGTGGTATAATATATTTAATTCTTGTGGGAAAATACCCATAAAGATATAGAGTAGTTGAATGAGACCTCTAATCATAATCTTTTAAAGAGTCTCCACATTGATTTTCACAGGGGTTCCACCACTCTGCATTTAAACCAGAAGTGTAATTTTTTTTTTCCTTCTCACTGCCTTATCATCATTTATTTGTTATTGGCTGTTTTGTTGATGATTCCAATTTTTTCTGGACTGAGGTGGAATTCCAACCTCATTTCAATGTGAGTCTCTTCAATGACAAATTCTGTTGAGCATTTTTCCATGTATATATTTGCCATTTGTATTTCTTCATCTACAAACTGTGTTTTCACGTCAGATGCCCATATTTGGACTATGTCTTTTAATTTGTTGGTTTAAAATTTTAATAATTTATATATTTTAGATATATCATATGCTTAAAGGAACTGGATAATACTATTTTGCTCTCTGTGGCTTGCTTTTTCACTCTGTTGTTTGTTTCTTTTGATTCAAAACAACTTTTTAATTAGATGAGTTTTAATTTGTTGTTTCTTTGAAGTACTTTCTGTATGGTCTGTGTTTTGGTCATGAACTCTTTCTATAAATACGTATTCAAGTTTTGCACATTATTTATCTTCAAGTAAAATAGGTATTGCTGTTTTAATGCTTAGGTCTTTGACACATTTTGATTTTGGTTTAGAGTTTGGTGATAGATATGAGTCTAGATTTAGTATTCAGAGCATGGAAATTCAATTGTCCCAGCAACATTTGTTAAAGAGCTTAGTTCTAATGAAAACATTTGAAAGTTTTGCAAAGATAAGGTGGCTGAATGTGTTTGGAATTCTATTTCTTCTATACTGTACCACTGATCCTCAGGTCTGATATTATTTTGATAGGACCATGCTGATTTTTTTTTTTTTTTCACAATAGCTTAGCAGTACAATTTCAAGTCAGGAATTGTGATGTCCCTTAACTTTCCTTTGTTGCCTAGAATTGCCTTTGAATTCCAGTTTTTTTTTTTTTTTTTTTTTTTTTCCAAATGAATTTTCAGAATGCTTTCTCTACCTCAGTGAGGCATGACAATGGTATTTTCTTTGATATTACTTGCATTAAATCGATACAACATTTTTGGACTGTGGCTATTTCTATTACGTTGTTTCTTTGAATCCATAAGAAGGGAATATTTCTGTTGATCTTCTTTTTAGAGTACTGCAACTTTCAGTGTAAGATCGTATACTGCTTTGTTAGATTGAACCCTAAGCACTTCACATTTTGTATTGTATTGTGAAAGGCACAATTTCCTTTATTTCTCTCTTAGTTAATTATCTTTTGTGTACAGGTAAGTTATCCAGCTACAATAATGGATTAAGTTATCACATTTATGAGTCTTTTGGTTGTGGATGTTGGATCTCCTGTGTAGAGAATCCTACAAAGAATGCTATTTTAACTATTTCATTGCCTATCTTTGTTACTTTTGTTTTGTAATTGCTCTGGCTCTTGCTTCCAGAGCTACAATAAATAAGAGTAGTGGTCATGGATATATGTGTCTGGTACCTGATTTTAAAGTGAAAGCTTTCACTTTGATCATTTGTATGATGGTACCTTATGGGTTATCATAAATAGTTTCTATCAGGTTGAAATAAAGACCATATATTGTAACTTTCTGTATGGTTTTATCATAAAAAAGTGTTGGACTTTGTCAATTGCTTTTTCTTCATCTCTTAAGATGATCATGTGGATCTGCTTTTGGTGCTAGTTACTGATTTGCATATGTTGAACAATCTTGGAATCTCTTTATTTTATTTGGTATGATGCATAATCTTCTTGATGATTGGATGCATTCTTTGTCAGTAACTTACTGAGGACTGTTTCATGTGCATTCAACAGAGAGATTGGCTTATACTTTCCTTTTCTGGTCCTGTCCTATTGTTTTGGTATCTGGTTAATTCTACTTTCACAGATTATTTTTAAAGTATTGCTTCTCTTTCTATTTTATTAATGAATTTCATCTTTACTGGAACTAAATCTTCTCTAAACTTCTTTTAGAATAGCAACAGTGAATTTCTCAGTATCCGGGCATCTGGTTATTTAAAATCTTTGCATATTCCTGATTCAGTGTTTTTTGGCTCATATGTTTCTAGAAATCTTTCCATTTGTTGTGAATTTTTCATTTTCTTAAAGTACAGTTTCTTGAAGGAGCTATTGATGGTCTTCTTGATTTTCACAAGATTCATTATGATATCAGCTTTTACACTCATTATTGCATGAATATTATTTTCTTTCCCTTTTAAACCCAAAATTGGCTGGTTTTTATCAATTTCACTTAATCTTTCAGTTCTTCAACTTGAAACAAATCAGAAACATATTATTAAATTCATTGATTCTATTTTTTTTCTTGGATTCAATTACACTAATGCAATCTGTAATCTTTATAAATCACTGTCTCATGTAAGATTTGGGTTTAATTTGTTCCCACTTTTATAGAATTTTTAAGTTTAACATGTTTTTAAAGTTCATTCTGTATTTGTTTTGTGAGAATTTAGCACTATAAATTTCCTTAGAGGCTGGGGAAATTGCTAAGTAGAGTAAGGACTTCCCTGACAAGCTCAAGGGCCTGAGTTATCCCTGGTTCTGCCAATAAAAAAATAAATTTCCCTCCTAGAATAGTTTTACTTTTTATTTTTTATTTTATTGGAGAATAAAGAGCAATGAGAAATTTTAAAATCAAATCAGCAGGACATATTTAGTAATTAATATATTGCTTATTATTTTCATAATGTTTTTTGTCATGCAAGGTGAATTCTTGATATTATCCTTACAAACACCATTAGAGTAGATGTCTCTAATCAATGAATGAAGAGAATGTAGCTGTATAATTATCTTATTTTTTAAAGCTGAATTATAGTACAGTTTCAATAATTAATACTTTCTGGCTTGTTATCTTCCTAATGGCTGTCCATAGTACAAGAAGCTGACAGAATATCCTGTCCAAATACTATTAGTTCAAATCTTGCTTCTCATAGAATTATACAGAAGTACTGCATATTTATCCTAACTGTACAGTTTATACAAACACACCGTGGTTCTAATTTTGTAACCCCTTCCTTTGTTTAGGCCTGTCAAGGATGGGCATTCCATTGTCATTCAATTATTTTTTTTTTTGGGCTTATAGTTCAACTTTATTTTCTTAAATTTCTCAAATACTCATGGTACTGTTGTTACTGAAATCAATGAAACAATCAAGCAGAGTCTAGCACTCCACAATAATAGTGGGTTATCTGAAGAAATTGTTGACTGCAGTCATTTATAGCTCCACTTATTTTTATGGCTTTATTTTATATACCTCATTTTTATACTTTTCTGATGGATTGTTAAGATCGAGATAAAGCAAGACCTATAAAACAGAAAATGTAGCTTTTATATCTGATAAGGTCAAACAATTCCCCTCAGGGTTTATCCTGTAGTCCCGTACCTCACTCTATATTCTTGATCAGGGTCAACCATGTGGGTGAGTCATGGCCATTGCTTGACCAGTTTGCTCTTTGTGAGAGACTGAGAGAAAGGTTTCTGTCTATATAACTCTCCTTAGGGACACTATAGATCATGTATTGCAATTCTCTGTGGCTGCATAATCTCCTTATTCAGAAAATTTGGGGCACAACTTGGTTACACGAAGTTACAGTACAGGTTCTCGTATGTCCTGAGTCTTCACTGGCCTTGAAAGGTATGGCCAAAATGTTGACTGATCTTGAAGCCCTCCTATTTCTCCAGTTTTTTATCTGTGAACTTATGTTGTTAACCATCCAGAAGAGAAACTGATTAGTACCTTGCAATATATGCAGTTCAGTTTACCCTATCTGAATAAACTCTTTTTAATTGTTGTTATGCATTTCTATTTGTATTTCTTCTTTTCATTTTTTATACTAGGTTGACTATGCGATATCTGAAAATGTGTGTCAGGATTATTTCACTTATGAGTATATTTTCAAGCGGCATCCACTTCAATATAAATGCTTCAAGTTTATTATATCTTATAGCAGAGTAATATTCCATTGTGTAGAAATACCACATGTTTTTCAACCATTCCGCATTTGTTGGGCATCTTGGTTGTTTCCAAGATTTGGCAATCTGAAATTTTGCTGCTATAAACATAGATACACATATATCCACTATGATATGATGTTTTCAGTTCCTCCGGGAAAATTTCCAGTAGGGGGATAGTCGGCTTAAATGGGATTTCCAGCCCCACTTTTGTGAGGAGTCCCCACAATGGTTACACCAGTCTACATTCCCATCAGAAGTGGAGAAGTGTTCCCTTTTCCCCACATCATCTTTAACATTTGTTGTTCATTGATTTCTTCATCATAGCCATTCTTTCTGGAGTGAGATGTTATCTCACTGTTGTTTTAACTTGCTTTTCATGGATGGCTAGTAATATGGAGTATTTTTGCATATATTTATTTGCTTCTTTAATTTCATCCTCTGAGAAGTTTGTGTTCATCTCATATACCCATTTCTGGATTGGGTCTTTAAATTTGAGGGCCCTAATATATCTTAGTCCTTTATATATTCTAGAGAGCTGACCTTCGTCTGAATGCTTAGGACATTTTCGAAATTTGTGGGTTGTCTTTTCACTCTGTAGAAAATTTCGTTAGACGTGCAGAAACTTCTCAAGAAGAGTTGATCCCAGTTGTTAATTCTTTCAAGTTTTTCCCATGCGAGTACATGTTTGTTCATGAACTCTTTGCCAACCCCTATGTCTTCAATATTTCCATGGACTTTTTCTTCCAGGAGATTGGGTATTTCTGTTTTAATGTTCAGGTCTTTAATCCATTTTGAATTTAGCTTAGTGCATGGTGATAGACCTGGGTCAATTTTTAGTTTTCGAAATGAAGAATGCCAGTTTTTTCAGCATCATTTCTTAAAGACTGTTTCTTCAAGTTAGCATGTTTCGACCCTTTGTCGAAGATCAGGTGGCTAAGTGTGTTCGCCAGAGGCCTCTGTGTTTTCTAATCTATTCCACTGATTCTCAGGTCTATTACGTTTTCAGTGCCATGTTGATTTTATCACAGTGGCTTTGTAGTATAATTTCAAATCAGGAATTGTGATGCCTCCAGGATTGTGTTTATTGGCCAAGATTGCCTTTGCTATTCTAGGTCTTTTCTGGCTCCAAATAAATTTTAGGAATGATTTCTCTATGTTGGGGAGGTATGTTGATGGCAGTTTGATAGGGATTGCATTAAATCTGTACAATACGTTTGGCAATATGGTCATCTTCATGATGTTGGTTCTTCTTTTTCAGGAGCATGGAATATCTTTCTATTTTCAGAAGTCCTCTATAATCTTTTTTTCTTAGGGTGTTGGAATTTACCACGAAATGATCTTTGACTTCTTCATTAAGTGAATTCCAACAAATTTCATTTTCTGCAGTTCTACTGTAAGTGTTATTGTTTCTATAATTTCCATCTCAGTGAGATTGCTATCTGTGTAGAGGAATGCTATTGTCTTTTTAGTATCAAATTTATATGCTGGTATGCTACTGAATTTCTGTATCAGTTCTAGTAGCTTCTTGGTGGAGTTTTTTGGGTCTTCCAAGTAATGTATCATGTCATTTGCAAAGAGTCATAATTTAATTTCTTCTTTACCTATTCTTATTATTGTTTTATACCTCTTTTTTATGCCTGTTGCTAATGATTCCAAAACTATATTGAATAGGAGGGGTGATAGAGGACATCCTTGTCTTTTGCCTGATCTAAGAGTAAACGATTTCGGTTTTTCGCCACATAGAATTATATTAGCTTTTGGGTTGTCATAGATGGCTTTTAACAAATTGAGGTAGAGGCCATATATTCCAGTTTTCTGTAGGGTTTTGAACATGAAAGTGTGTTGGACTTTGTCAACCCTTTTTCTGCATCAAGTGAGATCATCATGTGGTTTTCAGATTTCAGTCTATTAATATAGTGTACTACATTTATAGGTTTTGGAATATTGAACCTTCATTGCATCACTAGGATGAATCCTACTTGGTCTTGGTGTATTATCTTCTTGATGATTTCCTGTATTTTGTTTGCTAGCATTTTATTGAACATTTTTGAATCAATCTTCATGAGGGAGATTGGGCTGTAATTCTCTTTGTTAGTTGGTTCTTTCCATGGTTTTGGGGTAAGTATAATACTTGCCTCCAGAAATATTTTTTTAAACACTGCTTCCTTTTCAAATTCATTGAAGAGTTTGATGAGTGTCAGAAATTCTATAAATTTCTTGTGGAATTCAGCTGTGAATCCATCAGGACCTGGACTTTTTTTTGTAGGCAGACATTTTATTATGTTTCATACCTCATTGGCTTATTGAGAGTTGTTATGTCTTCTAGATTTACTTTGGTAATTTGTACCTTTTGAGGAATCTGTCCATTTCTTCTGTGTCTTCTATTCAGTGAGCATAAATATTCTTGAAGTAGTTATTGATAATCTTTTGCATTTCCAGTGGGTCTGTGATAATTTCACCCTTTTCATTCCTTATTGCTTGTATTTGAATTTTTCTTTTCTCTTTTTGAATAGGTTATCTATGGGTTTATCAATATTATTTAGTCTTTCAAAGAACCAGCTCTTTGATTCGTTGATTCTTTGAACTGTTTCCTTCATTGCAGCTGAATTAATATCTGCTCCAATCTTTCTGATTTCTTCCCATCTTTGGGCTCTGGTTTTGGTTTGATCTTCCTTTCCAGATGATGGAAATATAACACTAGGGTGTTTATTTGTTCCCATTCTGTTTTCCTAATATGTGAGTTCATAACTATGATTTTTCCTCTGAGAACTCTTTCCATTGCATTCCATAAATTCAGGTAAGTTGTGATTTACTTTTCATTGAATTGTAGATATTGCTATATTTCTTGTTTAATTTCATCTGTGACACATTGATTGTTGAGTAGGCTGTTGTTTAATTTCCGTGAATTTAGTGGTTTTTTTCTGGTTTCTTTTGTCATTTAGTTCCAGTTTCATTGCACTGTGGTCAGATAATATGCCTAGCATAATTGCTGTTTTCTTGAAGACACTTAAGGGTCATTTTAGAAAATGACCCTTGTGCAGCTAAAAAAGTATATTCAACTCTGGTTGTGTGGAACATTATGTTTATGTCCACCAAGTGCATTTGTTCCAAGCTCTGGTTCAGTTCTGCTACTTCTTTGCTTATTTTTTGTCTGGTTGACCTATCGTTTTAAGATAAGGGGGTGTTAATTCTCCTATTAAGATAGTGGTCCTTGGTATTAGATTTTTCATGTCAATTTACATTTGTCTTATGTAGTTGGGTGCTCTTGTGTTTGGTGCATAGATATTGATGAATGTTACCTCTTCCTCATGAATTTTTCCCCTAATCACTATATAGTGGCCTTCTTCATGTCATTTGACCATTCTTGGTTTGAAGTTGAGACTGTTTGAGAACAGAATTGCTACTCCTGATTGTTTGTGTGATGCAGGCACATGTAGTATTGTTTTCCATCCGTTAACTTTAAGCCTAAGAATGCTTTTTGAGTTAACTGTGTTTCTTGTATACAGCGAATTGTTGGATTTTGTTTCCTAATGCAATGTGCCAGTCTATTTCTCTTAATTTGTGAATTGAGTCCATGTACATTGATGGTTATAATTGAAATGTGTTGACTTCTGATTGGCAGGATACTTACGTGCCATTGTTTACTCCTTTTTATCCTTTGTTTAACTCTTTGCACTGTTTAGTTGGTTCCTTCCTTTGTCATCTATGGAGTTCTAGTCATTTTGGTCTCTCTCTAGGACTTCTTTCAGTAGCTGTGTAGTTATGGCTTTGTCATCATGAAATTCCTTAGTTGTTCTTTGCCATGGAAGTATTTCCCTTCCCATCAAACTTGAAAGAGAATTTTCCAGGGTATAGTTGTCTGGGCTGGTATTTTTTTTTTTTTTCATACATGACTTGAAGAACTCTGCTCCATGATTTCCTTGCCTTCATTGTCTGTGGAGAGAAGTTGGCTGTAATTCTGATGGGTCTTCCTTTGAATGTGATCTGCCTCTTTTCTCTAGCAGCTTTCAGTAAGTTATTCTTGTGTTGCATTTCTGGGATCTTGACTATTCTAGTTCTTGGTGTGTTTTTAGTTGGATTACAGTGTTTTTGGTGTTCTATATGCTTCGGTTACTAAATGTTACATTGTGTCCTCATATTTGGGAAGTTTTCTGTTATTACTTCTGTCCATACTTTTTATATCATTTGTATTGAGTCCTTCATTTTCCTTGATGCCAACATTATTCTTCTTGGCATCATCTTGCAGGTGATGGATTATTTTTTCCTGCATTCTACTTGTTTTCAAGAGATCCTTTCTCACATTTTCATGAGCTGCACCAACGTCTTCAAGATCTGAAGCTGTCTTCACTTTCACTCAAATGGTTTTGTAGACTTGTGATTGGGAGTTTTATTTCTTCTATATCTCTTCGACTCTGCTTCTTTCAAATTATTTCTTTTCTATGTTGCACATTCCAGGAATCCATCATATTTCTGATCTCCTTTATTTTTTTTATATAAATGTGTTCTTTAGAGGTAGCTATTATTATTATTTTTTTTTTTTTTTTTGAGACAGGGTCTTACAATGCAGTTCAGGCTGGCCTTAAACTCACTTTGTAGCTCAGGCTGGTCTCGAACTCACAACAATCTTCCTGCCTCAGCCTCCCGAGTGCTGGGATTACAGGCATGTACCACCTCGCCCGGCTATTAATTCTTTTACTGCAGAGTTTTTTTTTTTTCCAAATTGGATTTCCTCTATATATTTCTGGAATTGATTCTCTACTTCAGTTGCTATGATTTCAAAGAATTTTTTTTTCAGAAATTATTTCTGCTCTGAGTTCCTCATGACCTTTCTGCTGCTGTTTCTTTGTTTGCGACTGTTTTAATTCATAGGTTTCAGCTGGAAACCTATGAAGTTCTCTCCACTTGTTGTGGGTGGACATTGGGTTTTCCCCATATGTTTCTGGATTTGATTCATTACTTCAGATGCTATGTATTCAAAATTTTCTTCTTTTCTTTCAGGTATTAATTTTTGTCTGAGTTCCTCTGTACCTTTCTGCTGTTGTTTCTTTGCTTCTGCCTCTGTTGATTCATTCATTTCAGCTGAGCTAGTGTCCTCTGCACTTATTGGTGGACTCCAGGCCTGAGATTGCCTTTTGCTACTTGTCTTTGGCATTTTTTATAGTTCTGACCTCAGACCTTTGGTGTGGAGCTTTGGTGCAGCTATAACCTTAGTGTGTAATGAGATTCGTGTGCCAGTCTATTAAGTTTGAGATTATCCAGTTTTGCTTGGCCTGAATCTAGCTTTTGTGTTCAGTTCCTTTTTGCTGAAGACCTTCTGGTACAACTGTTGTGGCCCTGGTCCAGGGAGCCCTACGGAGTGCAGAAGCTTTCCCACACACTCACCAGTCTGGACGAGGGTGGTTCGGGTGGCAAGAGATTCGGAAATATTTTCACTTGCTTGGCTGGCTTGGAGGAAGGAGCTCTGGGGATTTGCTGGCTAGTGGATCTGGGTTTCTCCAGTGGACCGCTTTCTTGCTGGGAGGTGTTGGCCTGGGGCTCCAGATGATGTAGAGCACGCGGGGTGAAGCCACTGGCTCTCCCACACACTCACTGAACCAGGGTCGAGTGGATCCAGGGGCAGGAGTTTTGGAAAAATTCTCACTAGCTCAGCGGGCTTGGGGTTAGTGGTTCCAGGGTATTTCCGGGAAAGTCTGTGGTTCTCAGGCCAACCACTTGCTTGCTCAGAGGTCTTGGGGGTTGAGGCTCTGGATGGTGCACAGCATGTGCAAGGGTTGGGGAAGCCAAAGGCTCGCCCACACACTTACCAAACCGGGTTCGCGGGTGATGGGAGAGTGGGAAAAATTCCCACTCGCTTGGTGGGCTTGGGGAAAGGGGCTCCAGGGAGTTTCTGGGCAAGTGGTTCTAAGGTTAGAATTGTTTTCATTGTATCTATTATCATGAGTACATTGTGTGATAATTATAATTTATTTGTAAATACTGTTTGATTTCCTTTATAATTCATTAGGTTTTCCTGAGATTGTTGTTTTATTTCTATGAGTTCATATCACTTTTATGGATTGTTTTACTATTGACTTCCAGTTTAAGTGAACCATGGTCAGATAACATGCATCAGAAAATGTTAATTTCTCTGAAATCACTTAAGAAATTACTATGTAATAATAACTGGTCTATTTTGCATAAAACTTGCAACTGAGAAGAATCTGTATTCTGATGTTGTGTGATGGACATTCTGTAGACATCTACTAAGTGTTTACATTTTCTTAAATTCTTATATTTTTGTTTGTTTGTCTGCTTGATATATCTAATTAACAAAGCTGATAAATACAGTTCCTCATTATGATTATGTTACTCCTTTTATATTTGTGTTTTGTCATTGCATATATTGCTCTTTGAAGCATATATAATTTTGATTATTATCCCATCTTGGAGTATTCCCTCAACAAATATTTAAGTACTTTGTGTCTTCTGATCCCTCTTGTCCCGAAGTTAACACTGTCTGAAAAGAGAATAGGTACCTCTCATATTTTCTGGCATGATGTGTCATGGAATACTATTTTCACTCTTTTGACTTTCAGCAAGAATTTCCTTTTCAGTTAAATGCTTTCTTTGATCAAGCAGAGTTTTGGGTGTTCCTTATTGATCCACTTTTCCAGATTGATGCATTGAGTACATTTACATAAAAGATACACATTGGGATAAGTTTCTCAAGTATTGTCCTTCATTTTTGTATTTTTAAATTTTTATATATTTATTTTTTATATTATTGAAGTGCAAATATCAATCAGACAGTTTTAAGACACCTTAACAAGACAGATTCAACAAATTAACACATTGCAAAAATGTTTTCATTGTGTTTTGGTATCGTACAAGGTGCATACATGATATTATACTTACAGACATTATTATAGCAGATGTCTCATCAAAAAATTAAGTGTAGCTGTTTACTAATTTTATTTTTTATACCTGAATTATACCAAGAATTTATTTATTTTTTATTATTTATTTATTATATTTTTCCATTTATTTTTATTTGATTTAAAATACAATTGTCAATCAGACAGTTTCAAAACACCTTAACCATACAGAGTCGATGAATTAATACATTGCAAACTGTTTTCATAATGTTTTGGTATTGTACAAGGTGCATACATGATATTATATTTACAGGTTTTTTTATAGTTGAATTATATCAAAAATTCAATAATTATTTACCTAGTAGATGACCATAGCACTAAAAGCCGACATAATATCCTGTCCAACCACCATTAGTGCAGATCTTGCATATCATAGAATTATGTAGAAGCACAGCGTTATCTATCCTAACTGTACTGTCTATACACACACATGATGATTTTTTCTTTCTACAACCCTTCCTTTGTCTACACCTGTCAAAAGGGGGCACTCCATTGACATTCAACTATCTTAGGTGCTTGAACTCGACACCACAATCCAACACAGTCCAGCATTCTGCAACCATAGGGAGTTATTCAAAGAAATTGTCGACCATAGTCATTTACAGCTCAGCTTAATATTATAGCCCCGCGATGTATACTTCATTTTTATACTTTTATACTTTTCTGCTGGATGGTTAAGACCTAGGTAGATCCAAACTTATATACCAACACATGAACTTTATATTTCCTATGTGGTCATTGAAGTCTTCTCAGGGTTTATCTTGTAGTCCTGTACATTATTCTGTAGTTCCTTTGTCTGTGTCATTCATGTGGATGAGTCACGGACAATGCTTGACAAGATTGCTCTCTGTGAGAGCCTGAGAGAAAGTTTTCTCTTCACGTGACTCTCCCAAGGCACACTTTAGAACTTCAATCTCTTTCCTCTGTGGCTCCACAATCTCCTTGCTCAGAAAATTTGGAGCTCACCTGAGTCTCATGATATTGCAGTACAGGTTCTCCTATGTCCTGAGTCTTCGTTGACCTTGAAAGGCTAGGTCCAAAATGTTGGCTGGCCTTGTGGCTCTTCTATTTCTCCAACTCTGACTTGTGATCTTAGGTTGT